>JAAOOA010002688.1:0-45041 GCA_012861695.1 Trematomus loennbergii | reverse complement strand
CCTGTGGAGGTGCAGGTGGAAGGACTCCAGGGACGTGGAGCCGCGGGCACAGCGGTAGACGGGCAGAGACACCCCCCCCCGGGTCAGCTGTCCCGTCTTGGTGTACAGGCGAGACCAGCAGGATCCTGAAGGGGAGAGGCTCTGATTATTCAGTGTCTGAATTCATGTCTGAACATGAAACATGTTGAATTGTTTCCTGTAAGAGCTGTACCTGAATGCAGGGGATGTGATGCCTCTGTGTCTCAGGATCTCCTCCATGCGGCGTCGGTCCAGCAGGGGGACGTTCATGGCATCGGTGGCCCCCTTGAACGCCTCCACCGCCTCTCCAAGGAGACGCTCGGTCTCCTGAGCCCCACGCGTGCGGCGGCGGCAGTGCCGACCCAACTCCTTGCTGGACGGCGTCCTTCTGGACCCCCCTGCAGGGCCGTCTCCAAGAGGGACAGGTCCTCCGGGTCCCACTCGAAGATGCAGCTGGAGAGACGCCGCATGAACTCGGGGTAGAGGCGGTGGCTCTCGGAGGTCACGCCTACTGCCAGTCGGCGTATAAAGTGCCAGATGTCCAGCCTGACAGCCAGGCGTGGCCAGGCGGGGAAGAGAGCAGCTGCAGCGCAGGTGCCTCCGTCCCTCCGGCAGCAGTCCCTGTCCACATACAGGACCTGTGGAGGCTCCTTCCCTGCCAGCTGGTACCGGTCCTGCAGGCCCTGCGCCATGTCTCTCAGGCCGTAGCCCTCAGCGGCCGTCAGCACGGACATCAGGACCTGCCCCAGCTCGTTCCCCACGCTGCTCATCCACAGAGCGGTACCAGCGTCTGCTCCCGCCAGCTTCTTGGTCACCTGTGTCAAATGATCATATAATCATTTAAAAAAAACATATAGTCTTATACTCTGATTGCCTTTTACACTGTTACATTGTATTGTTAGTCTTGAATCATTTATCAGTTTCTCTTAAGACGTTCCTCCACAACCTGCAGGGGAGAAGAGGGTCTCCTCCATCAGTCAGGGTGCAGCCATGACACCTACAGTGTACATAAGTAACATTACATTTCTCACCTTCTTGGTGGAGCCCATTTTGAGAATGGAGCCAAAGGTAGGTCACCTTGGCCTTCAGCTCCTCGATCCCTCGTAAAGGACTCCAGGACGAAGGTGGACAGAAGCCAGCCGCTGCTGGGGACAGGCACCATCTGTGGTGGAGGCTGAGGAGGTGGCATCTGCACACCTGCAACCACAAACTTCCTGCAGGTGTTTAAGTAGTGGATGCTCCTCCTCATCCACTCTGCCGTGTGCTGCTCCACCAGGTAGGAGTGCAGCTGGCTGGCGCTGTAGCCCACCTTCATCTGAGCCAGCACACTCCGGTCACAAGAGAGCCTGCAGCACAAACACAGACGCAGAGGTGAACACCAAACCATCTCAATGTCCTTCAAACACCACTGTGTCCAACAGCGTGATGTTTACCTGTAGGTCAGCACAGCAGGGAAGAGCAGCTGGTGGTCCAGGTCCAGCTGGCTCCTGATGTTCGCTGCCCAGCCGGCACACTTCTTTTTGCAGGAGCTGGGACAGAAAGGTGTATTGGTGTATCTGCTACTACTGCTACTTATAGTTATAATCATAACAAAAAGTACTTGTATTATTTTACAATGTCTATTTAACCAAAGCATCAAGCACACAGAGTATGCTTGTAAATGTATCAGTACCTGCACTCCAGGTACTCCGTCCCCATGTAGTACCAGCCTTGGTGTCCAGAACTCTGCGCACGGTCTTGTAGAGACCACTACCCGTCATCTTGTGTGCGCAGCTTGGGCACTTCAGGTGGTACTCCCACATTTTGTTAGGCGCCCAGAAGAAGAAGGGCCGCTGGAAGAAAGCATCTGGGGAGGAGGGCCGCTGGTGGTACTTCAGCCGGGGCCGGGGGGGTGGTGCCACAGCTGGTAATCCGTGGACAGGACGGGCCACCCTGACTTGTAGCCCACAAACAGAGCCCTGCTGACCCACTCGTGCTGCTCTGCAGGGAGGCTGCTCCTCCAGGCTGCCGGCAGGACCAGCTGCAACACACACACAGGTCACTGAGCTGCAGCTTCACACTACACACTGATACTAGATGTTTACAACAACATTATTACAGACCTGAGGGGGAGGAGCGACGAGTTGAAGAGGAGGTGGTGCCAGAGCTCTCTGCTGCTGGGCAGGACGAGGAGGAGGGAGGAGGAGGAGGAGGAGGAGGAGGAGGAGGAGGAGGAGGAGGAGGAGGAGGAGGAGGAGGAGTGGAGCAGATGCTGTGCACAGCAGAAAAACACACTTGACATACCAAATAGATTTGATTATACAAAGCTTAATAATGACTCGAAGCACAGACTTACCTGAAGCAGCCTCCACCTGAGCCGCTGCCTCCACCATCAGATGGCCGTCTTCGTCCTCGGAGGAAGCTGCAGACACAATTTAAAAAATGTTCACTCATCACACATCACCTGACTGACAGTAACACTCCACTGACATGATACATACACAGGAGCACTGGCTTTCTCTTCCTCCGCTGTATTGGGGGAGATGTAGTGGAGGGGGAGGACGGTTGATCCATTGTTCTGAAATCACATCAAACACACGTCAGAAGCTAGCAGGCAAGTACTTCACAAGTACATGTGAAGTACAGCAAACACCTTGAACCTTTAACCTAGCTAGCATACAAACAAAGCCTTTCTTTGGATGAGATGGACCTTTGAATTCAGGTGTTAATGCAGCAGGAGAGAAACACAGATAGTACACAGGAAGAACAGTCTGAATAGAAATAAGAAAAATAACATGAGTAAAAGCTGGTTCTGATTGAAAAGAGAATGCTATCTTAGTGCTATCATGTAATAATGTTAGACAACACTTTTCATCAGCTCAACAGTAACCTCAGAGGTCTGACTTTAAATGAATGATGGCCTTCATATAAATGTTAACTTTAGTTATTACAGTACTTCATTAAATAGTCAAGTGTCTATGACTGTTAACCCTCCGTCCACATCTGTGAACGGATGTAAGCATTAACTTCATGAACATATACGTTAGTGCAAAGTAAAAAGCGTTACGTGTTTGCATCAAGCAAAGTGCAGGAGCAATGCATGTTGTTGCCGCAGTTTTAAGACTGTACCTGGCGGAGTGGCAGCTTTTAATCACGAATGGTGCATATAAATGTTAACTTCATAAACGTTAGCACATAGTAATAAGCATTAAATGACAAGTATTTACGGATTTCAACGGCCAGAAAGCTCCGTGTGTTGCCGGCGTAAAGCCTCGGTTTAGCGGAAACTTTTTACCAATGCGAATATGCGCAAACGTTAAAAGACAACACATTGGCATTCATCTACTGTAATAGCAGAGGACAACAAATACATTCCCATTCATCTGTTACTGTTATATTACATTATAACGGACTGTCTTACCTTTTCAAAAACCGCTCAGTTGTGAATGAAGCCTGGAAACTTTGAGTGAAAACTCCTCCCGCTCCTCCCCGTTTCAATGAAACGAGTGGGACAACCAATGGGTGGACAGAAGATTAAAGTGAGCCTGACGCATCCTCCACACAGGGACCCCCAGTGGATCTTCTGGGTTGAGAAGGTCTCAGTTGGGGGGCCGGAGCGTGTCATCCAATCAGATCAGAGCCCCTTAGATCAATTAAAGCCAGTGTACCAACCACCCAGATCCCCCCACCCCAAATACTCTTTGACACCCCCTGCTTATGGAATGCCATTTAAGCCAAAATTAAATAAATAAATAAATACATAAATAATTAAATAAATACATATATATATAAATATGCCAATGAAATACATTCTGAAATAAATAAATGAGGCAATAAATATGTATAATGTACATTTAAATACACATTTATTTATTTCAAGAGACTTTTATTTCATAATGACACATTTATTTATTTACACATATTTATTTACACATTATGACTTGTATTTCATAATGACACATTTCCATTTCTTATATGCAAATGAACAGGGCGTGGTTAGCTCACAGATCCAGACCAAAGCAACAGCACCGCAACACTGACTCAATAGCTCTTGTTTCACACTCAGCCTGATTTAGCTCTGGTTCTTCCTGTTTCAGCCACAGCGGAGCCGGTGTTACCGAATAAAATGTGGGACGAACAACTGGTGATATTCTATAATGGTAGGCAGATGTATCAGGGGCGTGGCCTTTGTCGAATAACCAGGAAATACACATTTCGATCGCTTCTTCTGTCATTTACATTCATCTTTTGGTATATTTGGTTGGATAGGAACTTTGATGCACATTCAGTACCAGTGTGTGAGGTTGTGGTTGCGATGCCGGACGCGTACAGCGAGGACTACAAAAAGACACATGAGGTGACTAGGGATGTGTGTTCAAAACATTGCACGCTTGAATAAATCATTTAAACCATTTATTTTTGGCAGACTTATTACTGAATATCGTTCTTAATGTGATACCAAGTCCATCTGAGACCTGTGTACACCTTCAGACAGCCTCCAAGTGAAGCACACGTTGTTTACTCACAGTTTGAAAGCAGCGTGGAGAAGTCAGCTGTGGAGCTGTGATCCGCCCAGGATAACTTGTGATACGTCTTCTGTGGCTTGTTCTTGTTGTCAGTCTTATATTTGTATCATATATCGTTATTAATATGATGTCGAGTTGATTTGAGACCCGTTTATACGTTAGCTACCTAGCTAGTAGCTAGCACGTTAGTTAGCATTACAGCCATGTCATTTTTATTAGCCTTAACATGAAGTAACATTAAGTAACCCAAAATGTTAAACAGTAAGAGTAGTAGTCATATTTCGTGAACCCTTTAGCCGCGTTCACACCGGAGTACTTTTCACCGTACTTTTCGCGTTTAGTTCCGTTAGTACCCCTTATGTCGCGTTCACACCAAAAATCGTACTTAATCTCGGGAACTTTTACCCCCATTTTTAGAGCCCGCTGAGAGATCGTACTTTCCTGTGGGTGAAAAGTGCCCCAGTGCTGATTGGCTGGGCGAATTGCAAACCACGCCCCGTACAACTGTGAAAATGTTTTGTAGAGCCGCCATTGTTTTTCCTCGCTACAAAACCCCAGCGCACCGACGGAGAGAGTAGACGGAGAGAGTTTGTTTTTTAACGCAGTTAAGTTATGGCAAACATCAGGAAATCGGAGCGATGGAGTGATGAGGAGGTATCAGCGCTTCTGGACATCTACGCCGAGGACGCGACGCAGGGAATGCTGCTGAAGCCAGTACCCAATTCGAAGATGTTCGATCGTTGTTCTAACTTGTTGCTTGAGATGGGAATCGTGCACAGCGCCATGGCATGCCGGCTGAAAATAAAGAAACTCCGCCAGGACTACAAGAAAACTAAAGACTGGAACAATAAAAGTGGTAACGACCGGAGGACCACTAAATGGTTCGACCGCTTGGATGTTTTGCTAGGCCGCAGACCATCATTCACGGGTACAGCATCGAGCCTTGATTCGGGCAGTATGGCATCGGAGGCCGCTCCAACGGCGGATTTAGAGGGCGACAATGACGAAGGTAAAAGCAACTACATGCACTGGGGTTTTAATCTGCACAATAATGGTCTCAGATGTACTTTTATTTGCTCAGTAGATCAAGCTAGCCATGCTAGGCTGAACTAGCTAACACTGGCCCCGAGCTGGCTAATAACATCTCGCTAGCTACACTGTAAAAAAAAAATTGTAAAAAAAGGAAAAAACTGTAAAATAAAATATGGAGATAATATGTAAAAAAAAGTTACTTACCTTACCACAAGTAGCGTCTATTACTGTAATTTTACATGAAATCTTTTTATTTTAACATATATTATTTGTTAGAATAGAGTCATAAACCTCTAGAAAACGGAATAATTATCTTTAAAAAATGATAAAAAAAAGCTAAAATACATAAAATTACTTTTTTATTACAAAAAAGTACCGTGTATCTAAGACCATTTACCATTAAAACACAAAGAAAATAATGTAATTTTACTTTGCAAAAGCCTTAGTTTACATTAACTATCACATTTTTTGCCCAAAAAAATCTGTAATTTTACAGGAAATCTTTTTCTTTTAACATATATTAATTGTTAGAATAGAGTTATACACCTCTAGAAAAACTGAATAATATTTTTTTAAATGATCAAAAAAAGCTGAAAGAAAGAAGATTACTGTTGTCAGGCTTTATTGTCATTTGTACATTAGCTTCAGTGTAGACATGGCAATGAACAACTGAAGTCACAGGCTCCTCCAACAGTGCAACATATATATAGAACATAGAACAATAAAACAGAATAGAAATAGTGCAAGAAGAGTCTATATGCAAGTAAACGGAATATGATTGCACTGCCGTACCAAGCCGTGATGCAGCCAGTCAGGATACTCTCTATGGTGCACCTGTAGAAGATGCAGAGTATCCATGTTGAACTTCCTCAGCCTGCAGAACAATTACATCATAATGTCCAGGGACTTTTCACACGGAGAGAAAACATACACATGTTGAGAGGAAACTGCATTTTTTTAAAACCACCCATTCGAACAAATTCCAAATTCCAAATTCCAAATTGCTCAAAATGTCTACTTAGTACCCCAAAAAAAGAAAGGATTCTTATTCTTTATTAGGGTCCCCATCAGCACTAGCATGAGCATTTGCTATTCTTCCTGGGTCCTCACACACACAAAACATACATAAACATACATACAACCAAACTAAAACTAAACTAAACAGCTCATAATTTCATGCAATTCACAATGATATGAAGTGAAAACTAAAATGGTCATCCACTTTTAGCCATCATAAGGCCAAACAAAAGAATACAAATAATTCTACATAATAATACATACAGGGCAGGCACAGTTCAATTTTACTTTATAATACTGAGATAATTTTTTAGCAACCTTTTCAAATGTACTTGAGAATGTTCCTGAATGATGTGGACCGGTAAAGAGATCCAGCTCACCATGGCTCTGTAAATGACTGTTTTCTGTTTCATACTGGATTTAGATTTTGGGTAATACGAACCTTCCTTCTATTGCATGACATGTTTGATAGTTATGTTGAGCATACCTACAATAAACCTCTGTGATAATATATGTGGTGAGTGAGTCACTGTAACATTTCTGACAAAAAGTAACAAAGCATAAGTGGACCTCTGTCTGACACTTAACCATTTCAGTGTCTCCAGCATTTCAGTGACTCTGGTTCTGTAGGAGCACTGCAGTGCACATCGTGCTGCCTTATTTTGTGCTACTTGTAATTTGTTTAAGTCTTTCTCTGCAGCACTAGACCAAACTACAAAACAATAATCAAGCTGCGACAGAACCAATGCATCCAAAACCTGTCTAGTGACATCTAGTGGCAAATACTTGTGACACACCCCTTCCCATTTTACATACATATTGCAATATTATGAGAAACCTCAAGACAAGAATGGGTGAAAGCACAAACAACAGAAGAAAATATAATAAATCACATGCGATTTAACAATAATTTCTTAAACCAAAATGTGAAAGTTATATCCCTTGAAATCCTGAATCCAAAAGATTGAAATCTACAAACCACATTAGTTGAGGTTTGTAACTCAAGGTTCAAGGTTCAAGGTTCTTTATTGTCAAACTAACATAGCTACAGAGTAATTATGTCGTTGAAAATCTTAGGTCACAGGCTTCTCCAACAATGCAACACAATAATACAGATACTGTAAGCAGACAATATTAAAACAATATTGTAACTGTAACAACATGTAAGTCCACGTGTGTACAGAGAGAGTATTCAGAAGCAACTCATGAGTTTATTTTGAGCCATTTGACTTCTGCACCAGAAGGTGACAGCATAGTCCCAGCAAGATTCTTTGATGTCACGTACAGTCTATAGTTACATCTCACAGGGCTGCTTTCCTGGAAAATCATTTTGTTTTAAGGTTTAACTATCTGTATTTCCAACTGGTCTAAAATAATTGTGCATTAAGGCCGATGAAAGGCTTTGAACCTGTTTTCTACTGGGTTTGGTATACTATAAAATAGGAATGATTAACAATCTATCAGGATGGTTTTTGTAAGTCGGTGGTGACATGTTGAGCATGCAGCCTAGATGAAGCCAGAGGAAAATATCAAATGTAGTTAAGAAGGCCTTTAATGAATCAAAAGCCCTGAAAAATGTACACTATTTCAGGAAGTGAAATTATTACAACTGCATGTTGAATTAGGAACATATTTGAATCACAAACTGCAATGGTGCAGTTTTGTAAAGAGGCTGGTTCCATCCAACATCTACAAAACAACAGTTCAACACACACACACACACACACACACACACACACACACAACACACACACACACACACACACACACACACACACACACACACACACACACACACACACACACACACACACACACACACACACCACACACACACACACACACACACTGACAATATTTGTTTTCTTCACAAGTTATATAGTAGGTTGTATTTCTGGAGATTAATTGTTTTAAATATGATGTAACTTATAATTGTTTTATTTTAAAAGGTGCATTAAATGTGGATGTTCATAAAATACTGTAGTTTCAGTTTCTCTATTCTTTAAACATGTTCTGACACGACAAGAGATTTCTAAGCCAATGAACTGCTCCTATGGTCAAGGTGCGCCTGGTTTCTCCCGGGAGCGGCGTTCCTGATTGGCTGAAAGTTGAAGAACAGTTTGACATTTCCTTATACTGTAATAATAGTAGAGACGGGGGCCACCGACTTACACAAAGAGGTAGGTTTATTTAAAAAAACAATATATATTATAGATATGTCATTAATTTTAAAATAATAAAAATAATAAAATTCAATAACGTGCTTTAACCACTAGATGTGCCTTTCTATCAGCTGTGCACCGTTATGTTGTAAATACACCCTATCTACCAATTGGATCAAATATAAAAGTCAGCCGAATTAGTGTTGATACTGCAACTGTTATGACAGATATTCAAAGTTTGGTTTCACTGGTGCTTTTAATCCAGTATACTTGCTCATAGCTAGTTACAGCAAACATGCTCTATAACACGTTTACCGTTTTAATGTAATGTACTGTCACTTCTTCATGGAGAAAGACATTTCCATAAACAGCCTAGTTATCTTTTTGGGTATCTGGAGATTCCTGCTGCCACCCTCACTGGGGCTTGAACCTGGTTACTCTGGAAAAACTACAGATGTTACTGACAAACACTTTCAATGGAGTGCCTACATTTCTACTAAAGACATAGTCCCTGTGAGGAATTCCTTACAAACTATACCAATTAATATATATGCAGGATTTCCTGTTGTGTGTTATAGAAGAGTGGAGATGTTTTAACATCAAACATGTACTTTTTAGTTTTATGGATGGGACACGAGCAGAGGCTATTTCATACAGAAAAGGCCACATATTATTTAATGATTCAGCTAGTTCTGCCTAGATATGGGGTGACTCACTACCTTGGGGTGACTTACTATCTTGGGGTGACTCAATAACTTGGGGTGACTTACTAACTTGGGGTGACTCACTAACTTGGGGTGACTCACTAACTTGGGGTGACTTACTAACTTGGGGTGACTTACTAACTTGGTGTGACTCACTAACTTGGGGTGACTTACTAACTTGGGGTGACTTACTAACTTGGGGTGACTTAGGGTGACTTACTAACTTGGGGTGACTCACTAACTTGGGGTGACTCACTAACTTGGGGTGACTCACTACCTTGGGGTGACTTACTAACTTAGGGTGACTTACTAACTTGGGGTGACTCACTAACTTGGGGTGACTC
Source organism: Trematomus loennbergii (assembly GCA_012861695.1). Taxonomy (NCBI): domain Eukaryota; kingdom Metazoa; phylum Chordata; class Actinopteri; order Perciformes; family Nototheniidae; genus Trematomus; species Trematomus loennbergii. The sequence continues at coordinate 35,259 of JAAOOA010002688.1, read as the reverse complement.
ACTACCTTGGGGTGACTTACTACCTTGGGGTGACTTACTAACTTGGGGTGACTTACTAACTTGGGGTGACTTACTACCTTGGGGTGACTTACTAACTTGGGGTGACTCACTACCTTGGGGTGACTTACTAACTTGGGATGACTTACTAACTTGGGGTGACTCACTACCTTGGGTGACTTACTACCTTGGGGTGACTTACTAACTTGGGGTGACTTACTAACTTGGGGTGACTTACTAACTTGGGGTGACTTACTAACTTGGGGTGACTCACTACCTTGGGGTGACTTACTAACTTGGGGTGACTTACTACCTTAGGGTGATTTACTAACTTGGGGTGACTCACTACCTTGGGGTGACTTACTACCTTGGGTGACTTACTAACTTGGGGTGACTTACTAACTTGGGGTGACTTACTACCTTGGGGTGACTTACTACCTTGGGGTGACTCACTACCTTGGGGTGACTCACTAACTTGGGGTGACTTACTAACTTGGGGTGACTTACTAACTTGGGTGACTTACTACCTTGGGGTGACTTACTAACTTGGGGTGACTTACTAACTTGGGGTGACTTACTACCTTGGGGTGACTTACTACCTTGGGGTGACTTACTAACTTGGGGTGACTCACTACCTTGGGGTGACTTACTAACTATTTATGTATATAGCACATAATGGTATGTTTCTATTGTATTTATTTTCTGATCTCTGCCTCTGAATGTGTGCCTGTAGTGCAATGGCTGACGGAGACATGCAGAGTGCTGAGGACACTGTGGACGCCTTCAAAGTGTTTGGAAAAAGGTAATATTTGTAAACTGATGGTAAAATTGTGTCTCTTTGTTCCCGTTTGTGACTTCCTCTCCTTTTTGTATTCCCCTTTTAATAACATTTGAATCCCTTCATGTCTCGTTGCAGCTGTTTTATCTCTCCTTGAAGTCTCTTTAAAGTGATTGTGTTTCTCTCTGAAGTATCTTTCTGTGTCTCTGTGACGTATTTGTAACTCTCTGATGTTGTTTTGTGTCCCTTTGATATCTGTTGTGTCTCTGTGAAGTCTTTGTAACTCTTTAAAGGTGCCTTGTGTCTCTTTGTAGTATCTTGTGTCTCTTTGCAGTATTTTGTGTGTTTTTGTAGTATTTTGTGTCTCTTTGCAGTATTTTGTGTGTTTTTGTAGTATTTTGTGTCTCTTTGCAGTATTTTGTGTGTCTTTGTAGTATTTTGTGTCTCTTTGTAGTATTTTGTGTCTCTTTGCAGTATTCTGTGTCTCTTTGCAGTATTTTGTGTCTCTTTGTAGTATTTTGTGTCTCTTTGTAGTATCTTGTGTCTCTTTGTAGTATTTTGTAGTATTTTGTGTCTCTTTGTAGTATCTTGTGTCTCTTTGCAGTATTTTGTGTGTCTTTGTAGTATCTTGTGTCTCTTTGCAGTATTTTGTGTCTCTTTGTAGTATCTTGTGTCTCTCTTTGCAGTATCTTGTGTCTCTTTGTAGTATTCTGTGTCTCTTTGTAGTATTTTGTGTCTCTTTGCAGTATTTTGTGTCTCTTTGTAGTATCTTGTGTCTCTTTGTAGTATTCTGTGTCTCTTTGTAGTATTTTGTGTCTCTTTGCAGTATTTTGTGTGTCTTTGTAGTAGTTTGTGTCTCTTTGTAGTATCTTGTGTCTCTCTTTGCAGTATCTTGTGTCTCTTTGTAGTATTCTGTGTCTCTTTGTAGTATCTTGTGTCTCTCTTTGCAGTATCTTGTGTCTCTTTGTAGTATTCTGTGTCTCTTTGTAGTATTTTGTGTCTCTTTGCAGTATTTTGTGTCTCTTTGTAGTATTCTGTGTCTCTTTGTAGTATTTTGTGTCTCTTTGCAGTATTTTGTGTGTCTTTGTAGTAGTTTGTGTCTCTTTGTAGTATCTTGTGTCTCTTTGTAGTATTTTGTGTCTCTTTGTAGTATTCTGTGTCTCTTTGTAGTATTTTGTGTCTCTTTGCAGTATTTTGTGTCTCTTTGTAGTAGTTTATGTCTCTTTGTAGTATCTTGTGTCTCTTTATAGTATTTTGTGTCTCTTTGTAGTATTCTGTGTCTCTTTGTAGTATTCTGTGTCTCTTTGTGGTATTTTCTGTCTCTTTGTAGTATCTTGTGTCTCTTTGTAGTATTTTGTGTCTCTTTGCAGTATTTTGTGTCTCTATGTAGTATTTTTTGTCTCTTTAAAATATGTTTGTGTCTCTTTGTAGTATCTTGTGTCTCTTTGTAGTATTTTGTGTCTCTTTGCAGTATTTTGTGTCTCTATGTAGTATTTTTTGTCTCTTTAAAATATGTTTGTGTCTCTTCGAAGTCTTTGTAACTCGTTCAAATTATTTTGTGTTTCTGAAGTATTTGTTGTCTTGTTAAATCGTTTTGAGTCTCTTTGACGTCTTTTTAACTCTTTAAAGTCGTCTGGTGTCTCTGGAGTATTTCTTTGTCTCTCTGTTGATGCTTTGTGATTATTTTGAGTATTTTTCTGTACGTAGCTCTTTTAGTTTCATTCTGTTGGTGAAGCCAAGAAGGGCCCTGATCATTTGGGTAATGGGGCCTCTGTTTGGTAGGCCTGTTCAGTATCCATCCCTGTTTTCACCTGTGTGTGTGTGTGTGTGTGTGTGTGTGTGTGTGTGTGTGTGTGTGGTGTGTGTGTGTTGTGTGTGTGTGTGTGTGTGTGTGTGTGTGTGTGTGTGTGTGTGTGTGTGTGTGTGTGTGTGACAGGTTCAGCCATGACTCGAAATCCAGGACTCAGGATCCAGGACTCAGGATCCAGGACTCAGGACTCAGGATCCAGGACTCAGGATCCAGGACTCAGGATCCAAGACACATGACTCAGGATCCAGGACACAGGACCGCAGCAAGAGGATCAGCCACGACTCAGGATCCCGGCGTAGATAGACACCAAAAAGAAATTTGGGGGAAGCTGGGTTATTCAGAACATGAGAGTACACAGGTACAGACAGAGAGAAGGAAGAAGTAAGGTGTCCCCCGACAGTCTAAGCCTATAGCAGCAAAACTAGGGCTGAATCTAATCAGCCCTAACTATAAGCTTTCTCAAAAAGGAAGGTCTTAAGCGCACTCTTAAAAACGGATAGGGTGTCTGCCGCCCGAACACAAACTGGAAGCTGATTCCACAAAAGTGGAGCTTGATAAGAAAAGGCTCTGGCTCCCATTGTACTTTAATGGCGCAGTTCCACTGCAGCGCGGAGCTCGCTTTAAGCGTGCCGTGTCGTGCCGTCCCCTTTTTTGGTTGTGCTTCCACTAGGCCTAGTTCCGGCGCGGCACGGCGCGGGGCCACTTTTTCACCTCTTTTCTGGCCCGATAAAATTGTGGTTCTATCGGGGCCAACAAACAGGGCTGAGTCGGGCTGAGTATGCTAAACTAGAGAGAGGAGCGCTGGCAAGAGGGCTCCAACTACAACAAGATGGACATATTTGACCGTGATTTAATTGTAATACACGTTTCAAAATGATGCCGAAGTAACAACATACTGATACCGGTTAGTAAAAACCATGAATTAATGCTTTGTCAAGTCTGCAGACAGACGGCAGGCGAAAAACCTTTTAAAATGCGTGTTTTTCTAGGTGGAGATTGGCTAAGCTAACGCAGTATATACTACGACCGTCCACACTCACAACAACGGCCTATACAGACATAAATAAAGCAGCGACTGTATTCACCATGACACAGGCAGTCTGTGGTGTGTACTTGTTTAACTTTTGTCGAGTTTCTGAACATATATAAGGAGCTGTGAGCTCTGAGTGCTAACAGCTAACTGCTGTGTTGTGTTTCTGGAGTTCTCACTGAAGATGACGTCACGGCTCCACCTACACTGCGTTACTATAGTAACTACCCCAGTTCCTAAACTGTAATGGAAGCGCAGCATGAAGTGAGTCGGCCCTGTTAAGGCCCAACGTGGCCAAGCCGTACCGAGCCGTACCGAGCGTGGCCGAGGCCGACCGTGTAGTGGAAATGCGCCATTAGAGACTCTAGGAACAATCAACAACCATGCATTCTTGGAACGCAATGCCCTAGTAGGACAGTAGGGTATAATGAGTTCTTTAACGTAAGATGGCGCCTGCCCATTAAGGGCTTTGTAGGCGAGAAGAAGAATTTTAAATTATATCCTGTGTTCTATAGGGAGCCAGTGTAAGGCAGCCAGAACAGGAGTAATGTGGTCCCTTTTCCTAACTCTGGTTAGTACACGAGCTGCAGCATTTTGAATCAGCTGAAGCGACTTAACTGACTTCTTGGTACACCCTGATAATAAAGAGTTACAATAATCCAGCCTTGAAGTAACAAATGCATGGACTAGTTTCTCTGCATCGTTTTGAGGCAAGATATGCCTGATTTTTGCAATGTTACGTAGATGAAAGAAGGGGTCCTTGAGATACATTTTGTGGGCGTTAAAAGATAAATCCTGATCTAATATAACACCAATATTCCTTACAGTCTCACTGGAGGCCAAATGAATGCCATCCATTAGTGATGTGTCGGTCGCGAACAAGCCGATTCTTTTGAACGGCTTTTTGGTACGAACGAGGGGAACCGAGTCGTACTTGGTGAGAGCCGTTCTTTTTATCGTTCAATCGTTGGTCCACACTCACTGCCTGCCAAAATCTACTCGCCTTTTAAAAAGCTTGATTTTGTTCCCCAAACTTATTCTGTGAAGACCCGCCCCTACTCTGATTGGTAGGTTTCAGCACGAGGAGTGAGATGGGGTGGGTCTTAATCCCGGCGTAGATAGACACCAAAAAAAATTTGGGGGAAGCTGGGTTATTCAGAACATGAGAGTACACAGGTACAGACAGAGAGAAGGAAGAAGTAAGGTGTCCCCCGACAGTCTAAGCCTATAGCAGCAAAACTAGGGGCTGAATCTAATCAGCCCTAACTATAAGCTTTCTCAAAAAGGAAGGTCTTAAGCGCACTCTTAAAAACGGATAGGGTGTCTGCCGCCCGAACACAAACTGGAAGCTGATTCCACAAAAGTGGAGCTTGATAAGAAAAGGCTCTGGCTCCCTTTGTACTTTAATGGCGCAGTTCCACTGCAGCGCGGAGCTCGCTTTAAGCGTGCCGTGTCGTGCCGTCCCCTTTTTTGGTTGTGCTTCCACTAGGCCTAGTTCCGGCGCGGCACGGCGCGGGGCCACTTTTTCACCTCTTTTCTGGCCCGATAAAATTGTGGTTCTATCGGGGCCAACAAACAGGGCTGAGTCGGGCTGAGTATGCTAAACTAGAGAGAGGAGCGCTGCAAGGGGGCTACAACTACAACAAGATGGACATATTTGACCGTGATTTAATTGTAATACACGTTTCAAAATGATGCCGAAGTAACAACATACTGATACCGGTTAGTAAAAACCATGAATTAATGCTTTGACAAGTCTGCAGACAGACGGCAGGCGAAAAACCTTTTAAAATGCGTGTTTTTCTAGGTGGAGATTGGCTAAGCTAACGCAGTATATACTACGACCGTCCACACTCACAACAACGGCCTATACAGACATAAATAAAGCAGCGACTGTATTCACCATGACACAGGCAGTCTGTGGTGTGTACTTGTTTAACTTTTGTCTAGTTTCTGAACATATATAAGGAGCTGTGAGCTCTGAGTGCTAACAGCTAATGGCTGTGTTGTGTTTCTGGAGTTCTCACTGAAGATGACGTCACGGCTCCACCTACACTGCGTTACTATAGTAACTACCCCAGTTCCTAAACTGTAATGGAAGCGCAGCATGAAGTGAGTCGGCCCTGTTAAGGCCCAACGTGGCCAAGCCGTACCGAGCCGTACCGAGCCGTACCGAGCGTGGCCGAGGCCGACCGTGTAGTGGAAATGCGCCATTAGAGACTCTAGGAACAATCAACAACCATGCATTCTTGGAACGCAATGCCCTAGTAGGACAGTAGGGTATAATGAGTTCTTTAACGTAAGATGGCGCCTGCCCATTAAGGGCTTTGTAGGCGAGAAGAAGAATTTTAAATTATATCCTGTGTTCTATAGGGAGCCAGTGTAAGGCAGCCAGAACAGGAGTAATGTGGTCCCTTTTCCTAACTCTGGTTAGTACACGAGCTGCAGCATTTTGAATCAGCTGAAGCGACTTAACTGACTTCTTGGTACACCCTGATAATAAAGAGTTACAATAATCCAGCCTTGAAGTAACAAATGCATGGACTAGTTTCTCTGCATCGTTTTGAGGCAAGATATGCCTGATTTTTGCAATGTTACGTAGATGAAAGAAGGCGGTCCTTGAGATACATTTTATGTGGGCGTTAAAAGATAAATCCTGATCTAATATAACACCAATATTCCTTACAGTCTCACTGGAGGCCAAATGAATGCCATCCATTAGTGATGTGTCGGTCGCGAACAAGCCGATTCTTTTGAACGGCTTTTTGGTACGAACGAGGGGAACCGAGTCGTACTTGGTGAGAGCCGTTCTTTTTATCGTTCAATCGTTGGTCCACACTCACTGCCTGCCAAAATCTACTCGCCTTTTAAAAAGCTTGATTTTGTTCCCCAAACTTATTCTGTGAAGACCCGCCCCTACTCTGATTGGTAGGTTTCAGCACGAGGAGTGAGATGGGGTGGGTCTTAACGGAATACGAGAGAGAGAAGTCATAACAAGTGGTACAGGACAGGTAGACGACGTGTTTTTCGGATGGAAAATGAGCCAAACGAGAAAACGCAGCAGCACTTCAACCAAAACCCAGGCAGTGATAAAGCGCACCATTTGTAAAGGCAAAATATCCTTTAAAGCAGGGTCAACAAATAATCTCCATCGCCACTTAAAAACACAGTATCTAATATTAAGAGTTGCATGAATTTCATTCAAGGCAAGGCAACTTTATTTACTTAACACATACAGAGGGTAAATTCAAAGTAGTACATTCACTGACATGAATGACATGGATATGGCGCCACCTTGTGTCATGTTTACAATGCAGATTATTGACATTAGGTCTGGCAATACAGTCAATCATTATCCTGGTGATTATTTTGCAGATAAACCTAGTAACCCCGCCCCCTTTAAAAAAACGGCTCTTTTGAACGGCTCTTTTGAACGGCTCTTTGAAAGGAACAGAGCCATAAGATCCGGCTCCCTTCAAAGAGCCATAATTCCCATCACTACCATCCATAGTTAATGTAGCGTCCCCAGCTGAATAATGGTCATACTCTCGAACTGATGGTATCCTTTTATTGTATACCCTTGCATGTATACATTAAGTGTCAACGTACCAACGTAAGAGCTATGAAAAGAAAGAAAACACAATAATTAGCCACCACCTCCATTCCTTGCATTTATAAACGTTACATTTCTAATTCAAACTAATAATGCAATTATAGCTCACTACTGCCCCCTAACTAACAGAGCAGAACACATGTAGGCTAATATAGCAGTTTTGCTAATTTAAAAGCATGGACTCAAAACTCTGCAAAACTACGAAATAACACCACATAATATCAATACACATATTAATTAAAGTAATAACAAACCTTGTGCCCCTATCAGCCAGGTGCTAAAAACCCAACGTAACTAATTATTCTATGTTAATTTCTCCGTCATTCATCCGTCATTACCATAGACTGTATATACAAATGTCACATAACTATATTAAAGTGGACCTATCATGCTATATTTGAATAATATAGTGTAGGACCATACCTATATAAGGCATATTTATACTATATATTTTATTTTATTTATTATACATTTTTTTTTTTTTCAAAATACCAAACAGATCATGCATTTTAGCCATGCCTCATTTCGCTCAATTTCACATTTTTTAGATCTGTTTTAGCAAGGGTTGATTCTGTGAGCAACAGCACCATCTAGAGGCCTGGCATATACTACAACGTCTCCAGCGCTTTCGAACGGCAATGCCGTGGTTGTCTCCTCCTGATAGGTGGAGAGTTGGCCCAATAGCCGTAGCGCCACTGTCCTGACGTCAGGACCGTGTTCAAATCTGGATCAGTTTTTATCAGATCCGTTGCAGCCCCTTTTTTAGAGATTTGGGTATGGAGGAAAATAGAGAGGGTTGTGTTTTCTGACACTTGGTGAGTTCCCTGGAACACCGGGGACACATATTCATGTATAAAAGACGTACAAAAGTGCATTTTGCATGATAGGTCCCCTTTAAGTAACAAAGTTGATAAAAACTCAGAGAATTCTGATAAAAATTCTGAATAAGGACCTGGTGCACGGTACACTGTAACAAATAAGATTGGCTGCAAAGTTTTCCAGGTCGGATGCGTAAGACTAAAAACAAGGCTTTCAAAGGAGGTATAATTTAATTTTGGTTTAGTATTGATAAGTAAACTTGAGTCAAAGATGGCTGCAACTCCACCTCCTCGGCCTGTGCCTCGAGCAATATGAGTATTGATATGGCTGGGTGGAGTGGCCTCATTTATGCTGACATATTCTTCATGTCTCAACCAAGTTTCAGTGAGACAGCCAGGGGCGTCGCCTGGACCTGAAAACATTCAGGGCTTAGCCCACAGTGGCATTTTTTACTGCAACACTCCCCACACACACACACACAGTACACCCGCGACTGTTACAATGAAGGCTCGATAATCAGCTCACGGCATATAGGCAGGGGTAAAGTGGTATTTTTTATGAGTGGGGGGCGGACCTCACCTCCTCTAGGGGGGTCCGGGGGATGGTCCCCCGGGAAGATTTTTTTTTAAGTATTGAAGTTAAAAGCATCAATCTGGTGCACTTTGAGAGCAAAATGAAGAGATCTTTGGATACCTCTCTCAACACCCATATGAAGCAGAACTGTAAACAGATGTACTTTTTCTTTATGGATATTTTACTAATCACTCCCCTTTTAAACTCTATTCTTGTTTTACTGCCATATAGTATTTCATAACTGTTTTTCCTTTATTCTCTTATTTTCTTTATAACTATAATGATCATATGAAGGTGTGCCGCGGAAATAATCTTTTGAATAATTTGTGACCAAACCGTTTGAGACCCACTGAGATAACTTAGACTAAAGTTAAGTATCTAAACACTCAGAGAGTCCTTTAGCTCACCTGAGTCTCTCAGTCTGAGAGGAGAGGACTCTCCTCCAGCTTGTTGTGGAACAAACAGCTCCTTATGTCCGTTAGCGCAGCTAGCTAACCAGATGCTAACAACACGTCCCTGCTGGCACCGGGCACCGGTCCCTCCCTCCCCCTCTCTCTCCCTCTCTCCCTCTCTCTCTCTCTATCACACTAAATGCGCTATTGCCACACACACACAGAGCCGAGCTTGAATGACACAAGCACACGTTTATTTCCATGCAACTCTCTGATTGGTCTGGTGTCATGCCTCTGTTGCATTCACTGAACACGGGAAATTACAGTGCTGCCGTCCTCTCTTGTGTCATGATGAGGTTCACGTAAAGCACGGTTAATGTATTATATTATTGAGGGAGAATTGTCCGGGGCTACAGAAAAAACATTCGGGGCTAAAGCCCCGGATGCCCAGGCCAGGCGACGCCACTGACAGCATATATCAATATTATAATCTGCTATTAAATCATTTACCAATATTGCTTTAGATGCTAGAGATCTTATGTTTAAGAGACCACATTTAATCTTCCTGTTTTGTTGCACTGTAGTAGTTGTTACATTTACTTTTATTAAGTTATTATGTATGACATGACCTCTATATTTACATTGTCCTTGGGCAGACACACACACCGTTAATATTGGGTATTTTATTGGGAATATGGGAGTGCACTTTAGCCCGTTGACAGGCCACGCATGAGTCGAACTAGGATCATGTCCTTTTTAAGCCCTTGCCACACAAACTTCTGCGACACCAACTTCACGGACGGTTTCCCACCGGGGTGGAAAGGTTGTGAACGGGTCCGTACCACTTCGCAGATACCAGCGGTCGAGCCTGGCCCGTGGATATGTCACACCACAGCTTCGCACCCGAGTCACCGACGTCACCTCCTCCAGGTGTAATCCTGTGTCCGAGGCCTTGAGGGTCTGGACCCCGTGGTCAGAGGCCTGGTCCGTGCCCATGCCCATTAAGAATTTGCTTTAACCCCGCTGATAAAAATAGATTATTATAAAAACATCTAAATTGAAATACTAGATACTAAAAAATATATATATTTTTTAAAAACATACTTTAAAAAAAAATGAAGCTAGATATTGCTACCGTTGTAGGAAAGTAATCCTACACACCAGTACTTGTGCATTATTTACATGAGATTTGTTTTAAAAATCACATAAAATACCTTAACTATGTGATTTAGAGTCAAACATTTAAACTCTAAAGGCAGCTAGCTGATCGACCAGTTGTATTTATGTAACCGGCAGCATTTACTTTATTTTTTAACTAAATAAGTGGGTTTTTTTCATTTTTATTTTTAAAGAAAAATATTATTTTATTAATCGATCTTTGACAAAACAGCTCCCAACTCATCTATGCTTTCTCTCTGTGCCATTTTATAACCATACAAATGTGTAATGTGCCAAACAAGCGAGCACATCACACCAGGAATAATATTATTTTAATTAGAATGAACAAACCCTGCGGCACCTTGCACCCTCACCTATAATACTTCATATACATGCCCTGTTAAATACTGTAAAAACTAGAAAACACGAGACATTCTCTCAGAATTGTCTTTATTTTTACGTTTGTGTGCAGGCCTTTCTTCTGTCTTACACTTCTGTCTTTTGTCCACCTGGTGGCGTCCTTGCACCCGGGAATGACTGACTGCTGATTGTGCAAAGGTGTTTCACACTGTTAGAAATGTATAATAATGCAAGTGTTTCTGTCTGCTGTGAAAACACGTTTCCCCCCTGCTGACAGTTTGCACAGAAAAATGTTAACAATTCTGAAAATCTGAAACAACAAAACTCCAAACTGCTCGGCAAGGCAGGTTTATTTATACAGCAGCTTTCAACACAAGGCACACATTTAAAAACAGTCATTAAAAAGCAAGATGAATTCAATAAGCATATGAATAACACAGGTATAATATTCATGAACACAGTGCAGTGAGAGATATGAACAGGTAAACATTGTTTACTTGTTATCATCAAATAAATAATTATAAATCACATTTCCGCAAAGGCTTATAGGCACGAATCTGATGATTTAGCAGAATCATTTCCCCTGAACAAAACTGCAGAGAGGAGGAAGAGATGATGTTTAAGTTATCAGACAAATGATTGTGTCCATGCAATACGAGCATGATATACAAACAGTCGTCATGCTGTGTGAACCATACAACTGCAACTTGTTGAAAACAACCTTTACTTTCAATTTAAAGAAAGAAAGAGAGCAAATCGTACATAATTAGGTACATTTGAAAATACAACGTTGCCTAAGAGCCTTAAGGCTTACATATCATTCAGTTATCATGAATAAAAACAACCCTACGTGTTTGGATTCAATGAGTCCGAACAGAACATCCTCTTCAGGTGTTCAGAGATTTCTTTCATTTTGAGTCCGTATATGATAGGATTAAAGAGAGGATGATACAACAGCATTTGTAAAGTCATTATTAAACGTACAGTTTTTGGAAAGTCATCTTCCAGTTTATCCGTGACGATATCATAACTAATCAAACAGGAGAAGTTGATCAGAACCAGCAGGTGGGGGAAACAGGTCTGAGCTGCTTTCCTCCTGACCTCTGCACAGCTTCGGTAGGCTATTAAAAATATCTGAGTGTACGTATAGAGTATGAAAAGCACCGGGAGAAAGGACATGTTAATCAGAACGACCACAGCGAACACAGCCATGGCCTTCGACCTCACACAGTGCAGTTTGTTAATCAGGTTGTTGCAAAAGACTCCTTTGGATGTAGAACCACAGAAAGCGGTGTTAGCACTGAATGCTACCGGCACTGCTACATGACAAGCAGGAAGAACCCAGGATAAAACCAGACAGAGAGTAACAGTTCTTTTTCTCATGATAATTGGATATTGCAGAGGTTTACATATAGACACATATCTGTCATAGGACATGGCTGCCAACAGTAAAAACTCTGAGCTAGATAAAGAGTAATACAGAAAAATCTGAACGTGACAGGCTTGATAAGATATGATCTGTTTCTCTGATAAAAAGTCAATCAGAAGCTTTGGGTAGATGTTAGTGCTAAAAAGAACAGAGTTAATCAACAAAGCTGCAATGAACATGTACATGGGCTCATGGAGGTTTCTGTGTAAAGCAATGATGGACACAATAGTGGAATTACTGCAGATGATCAGAACATATGCAGTAAACATGATCACAAAATACAGATATCTATATCTCTGCACTTCCACATGACCATCAAGAGTTATATATGTCACATTATATTCACCAGCCATTAATAGTTTCTAAAAAAGATAATGCAATTGTATAAAACAAGGCAGATTATGTGCACAGTCAGTGTTGTAGTCAAGTCACCAATTCACGAGTCCAAGTCACTCTCGAGTCACCACTCTTCGAGTCCGAGTCCAAGTCTGAGTCACCAAGGGAGAGTCGTAGTCGAGTCCGAGTCCAAGTCCGAGTCACCCAAGGAATGTCCGAGTCGAGTCCGAGTCCGAGTCATCATTACCTGTGTTCGAGTCCGAGTCCAAGTCCGAGTCACCTAAGAAGAGTCCAAGTCAAGTCCGAGTCACAAGTCTTCATGTATTAATCTTCGTGGATATATGTGTTGAAATGTAGCTGCTCCTCTAGATTGCTTTTAGCCTGTCATGTTATACTAATCTGTCTATTGAACTGCTGTGAAGCCAGTTTGGCTACAATTCTTGTAATAGGTGCTATACAAATATAAAGCTTATTACTAATATTAATATTATTATATATAAATAAACTATGTTTAAAATGAGTTACCTTTTAGAGAAGTGATTATATTTGTAATCCAATATTTTCCTATGGTAAAGTTTTCGTTTTGCACTTTTATTTTGATAGTAATAAGATCGGGACTCTTATTTTGAAGGAACTTTTCCCGGTTAAATCGGTTTACTGATAAAGATTTAGCCCAGAAAGCACATGGCTACTTAGAATGCAAAATGACGTCATTCTGCATGTTAAGTAGCCATATGCTTTCGTGTTATCGGCTGAATCTTTATGTATTGATTAGATCACGTTACTCTGATGATAGTGTTCAAGACAGCCTATATGTCTGAAATCGATGTTTAGAGTAATGTGTTACGGAGCCTTCTCTTCAATATTGTTTCCACATAGAGCATTTTGCGCTGCTCTTTTCCAATGTGGAAGCAGAATGTGTGAAAGCATACAGCACGACGCGGGGTGTGTCTCTAGACATCTTTAGACTGGAACAGCGGGGCCCAGTATGTGAACTCGCCTCGCAGGTTTGCCCGCTCACAGAGCCCCGAAGGACGGACTAGAGACCTCCAGCACCAGTCCCTAACAGTGGGACTCTGTTTATTTCACACCTCCAGGAGAGAGTCCGGGAAAATCACCTCTCTTTGCCCGCTCACAGAGCCCCGAAGGACGGACTAGAGACCTCCAGCACCAGTCCCTAACAGTGGGACTCTGTTTATTTCACACCTCCAGGGCGGAGACCGGGAAAACCACCTCTCTTTGCCCGCTCACAGAGCCCCGAAGGACGGACTAGAGACCTCCAGCACCAGTCCCTAACAGTGGGACTCTGTTTATTTCACACCTCCAGGAGAGAGTCCGGGAAAATCACCTCTCTTTGCCCGCTCACAGAGCCCCGAAGGACGGACTAGAGACCTCCAGCACCAGTCCCTAACAGTGGGACTCTGTTTATTTCACACCTCCAGGGCGGAGACCGGGAAAACCACCTCTCTTTGCCCGCTCACAGAGCCCCGAAGGACGGACTAGAGACCTCCAGCACCAGTCCCTAACAGTGGGACTCTGTTTATTTCACACCTCCAGGGCGGAGACCGGGAAAATCACCACTCTTCGCCCGCTCACAGAGCCCCGAAGGACGGACTAGAGACCTCCAGCACCAGTCCCTAACAGTGGGACTCTGTTTATTTCACACCTCCAGGAGAGAGTCCGGGAAAATCACCTCTCTCTGCCGGCCCCCAAAGGACGGACTAATGACCTCCAGCATGTCCCCATAACAGTGGCACCTCCATAACCTTGCACACCTTGAGTCCCCGGGCCCCCGCAGTTAAGCACTCCCCCACGGACTAAACACGGGTATTCACACCCACCAGAACCTCGTGCCCCTGGTGACCCTAAAGGGGGTGGATTTTGTGGTGCTTTTATGTCTGCCCATCAGCATCCAAATTCGGCCTTCTTATTGGCACCACCACCCCCTTCTGGGCTGGAGGTTCAAACACTTGAACTTTTTTTCACCCTCCTCTGGCTTACACCTCCTCCGCCAACACTTGAGCGCTCATCACAGGGTTCAGCACCAAGGAGAGTGCCCCCGGTGCTGATGGAAAGTGGCACTTTATCTGCCCCTGGGAACCATCAAGGTTATTGTTTTTTTATTTTTTTATTTTATTTGAACAAAAACCACAGTACACACAGCCTAAAACATCAACTATTTACACGTTGCAGGAACAAAAACCACAGTACACACAGCCTAAAACATCAACTATTTACACGTTGCACTACTGCTGCTATAATAGTACTACTACATTTTTTACCCTACGTTGTAAAGTGCAGTTATGCGCCCTGGAGGTGTTGCACTATTAACAAAATGTATACCCAGGATTCTGGCACCTTCCCTGGCTTGTAAAGTGCAGTTATGCGCCCTGGAGTATTGTACTATTTACAAAATGTATACACAGGATTATAATAATAATTATATACACGGTATACATATTCACAATGTTTAGCGGGTTCAGGGGACCATATAGGCGTCTAATTTACGGTGCACCAGGGCAAACAGGTTGAGTCCACGGCCCCTGCCCCATCATCAGGAGTGTCAACCAGCCCCGGTCCCGACTTCATTGGCCTCTTTCCCTCCCGCTTCCGCTTCCGCTGCTGCTGCCGCTCCAATGACCCATCAGGTGAAGAAGAGGTATCGTTGGGCAGTCTGTTATAGCAGCCCTCTTCGGAGGTCTCCCCATCTGACAGCGGTAGACATCCTTCTGATGATGATGCAGCTGCTGCCGCATCTGATGACGCCCTGAACATGGAGCGGATTCTCAATGCCTCCTTTATTCCCGGCGCATTCGCGTAGAACCGGTCCGCCGTGGTTACGTCGTGACACATAAACCTGGCGAGAATCGACCGGCTTTCTGGATCTTGGTGATGCTTGATATTGTCAGCCAGGGCAGTGCGCAGGATTGTGAAGGTGACGGCTGTTTCTAGCCCAGCATCAGCCCATGCCCTCTTCAAGTGAGCGTTCAGGTTCTTGGAGGCCCGATTCCCCCTTGTGAAAAGGAAGAATTCATTCTGAGGACCCAGCAATGCCTCTTTAATCCCCATCCACCGCATGACCCAGCTAAACTCCTCTACTGTAAGCGCCAGCTGTGCTTCGCCATATGTCTTGGCCGTCTTGTGATCCTGCACATGGATGATGTAGCCCTCAGCAGTTCCCCTTATGGCTGCCTCTAAGACCTCACTGTTTTTCATGTTTGCGTACACGCCCGTACGGTGGCCATACAGGAGGCTCCAATGGAGGGTGAGATAGCCATAGAGAAGCTTCTGGGTGGTTGAGGTCGGCGTGCCGGCCATCAGGTCGAGGAGCTCCGGGATGCGCTTCTCAGCGGCCGCCATGGCGGCGAGAAGCTCCGCCTGGCTCGGCAGACGATCCAGTTTGTTCCTCTTCACCTTAAACTGATGTAGAGTGACTGCCTTATTCAAGTGTTTCATGTTGGCTTTCACCTCTCTCATTATGTGGGTCATATCAGACTGGGTGAGCTTGCACCCCCGGGGCTTTGACTCAGACATGTACCCCATGAACTGGTGCACATTCTTCAGGAAGAACTCTGATGTTGTGACTGCCCGGCCCGGCTTTACAATATACTCGCTCCAGCCACGGATCATCTTCATGTTTCTTAGGAACAGCCAGTCTGACAGGCGGTTAACACCATGGGCCATGTATACTATGAAGTTCTTTATCCGGCTGATCTTCGACACAACATTGTCTTTCTGTTTTACTGTCGGAGCGACACCCAAACAATGATCCAAGTATGTCTGAAGGTACGCCTCCATGCTTCTAGGCAACGTGATTTCACGCATGGTATTCCCCCGTCCATACCCAGTGGACCAGTAATTTGAGGGAGAGGGCAAGTCATTAGCCAGCTTAGAGGCACGGGTCTTCCGGCATACAGGGTCTCGCTACCGGAGGCTACTGACTGCATGACAGTTTCCACCGGGGTCTTCACAGGGGTCTCGCTACCGGAGGCTACTGCAAACATGACAGTTTCCACCGGGTCTTCACAGGGGTCTCGCTACCGGAGGCTACTGCAAACATGACAGTTTCCACCGGGGTCTTCACAGGGGTCTCGCTACCGGAGGAAACTGAATATGACAGTCTTCACCGGGCTCTTCACAGGGTCTTGACCGTCTCTCCACCGGAGGCTACTGCAAGCATGACAGTCTTCACTGGGCTCTTCACAGGGTTCTTGACCGGTCTCTTCCCACCGGAGGCTACTGCAAGCATGACAGTCTTCACTGGGCTCTTCACAGGGTTCTTACCGGTCTGTTCCCACCGGAGCTACTGCAAGCATGACAGTCTTCACCGGGCTCTTCACAGGGGTCTCCCTACCGGAGGTTACTGGGGACTGCATGACAGTCTTCACCGGGCTCTTCACAGGGGTCTCGCTACCGGAGGTTACTGCAAGCATGACAGTCTTCACCGGGCTCTTCACAGGGGTCTCGCTACCGGAGGCTACTGTGTTTATGCCGGAGGTACTTGGGATTGTCAGGCCCTTAAATCGTATACATTCGTCCTCTTCCTCAAGCACAGCAGCACTCTGCTTCCTGGGTTTTAGCTCCTTTTTCAGCCTGGAGCGCAGGGTCTTCACCTCATCATTGAGGGCATCCTTCTGAGCCCTCAATGCCACATTTTCCTCACCTGCCTGCAGTCCTCGTTGTCACACTCGGTATGTGGGGAGAAGGGTGGAGGGTGCCCGGGGTATTCCTCCTCATTGTCTATATCCAATGATGTAGCCATTCCAATGATGGGGTTAGTCTCACGGAGGTCATGGAGCAACTGCAGTCACACTATGCTTCAGCCTTGCCATGACCTGCTGTGCCTCATGTCGGGAGAACTCAGGGTGGTCATGTTTTACATGACGGTCCAGTCTCTTCCCAGCGTACGAACACCCAGCGATGGGACAGGGTTTGGTCCGAACATTTATCCTTCCACTGGCTATTTTCAGGAGGATTCCCCTATCCTCCAAGTTCCGCACTGCATGCTTGTGCTTAAGGTGTTTGTTCAATGCCAGATAGAGGAGTCTGCACACCGGGCATTCAGATGACATCCTTACTGAAACACACATAATGAATTTGATCAAAATGATGTTATAGTTCTCCGTTTATATGCGTTAGCGTGAGCGGTGGTTGCGACACTGGGTCCGATGCATCAATTCATGGTGCATGGACCAAGGGAGGTATTGGGTTACCACCGGGTTGGATGGTCCCACCTCCGCACCAACGCGGTGCTGGTGATGGCAACATTGGGTCCGATGCATCAATACATGGTGCCCCGACCATGAGAGGGTTTGGGGTACCCCGGAACCAGGCACCACCCCAGCAGGAAACGGGTTGTATGGTCAAAGGAGGAAAGAGTGATAAAACCGGGGTAAAGCAAAGAAAGTGTCCGACAATAGTGACTTGTGAGGCAGCCAGAGAGTCTGTCATATCTCGGTCTTATCCTCCAGGCAACACTGTGGCCAAAACTGAAAATGAAAAAAAGTACCCGGAAATAGTGCCTCATGACCCCGCAGGAGTCCCCTGTCGACTCCCATGGCTTTCCTCCATGGGCAAAATGATCAAACTCAACTTTTGTGAGAACCAGGAAAAGGGGTCAAAATGAAAGAATTGTACCCCAAAATAGTGCCTCATGACCCCGCAGGAGTCCCCTGTCGACTCCCATGGCTTTCCTCCATGGGCAAAATGATCAAACTCAACTTTTGTGAGAACCAGGAAAAGGGGTCAAAATGGAAAAATTGTACCCCAAAATAGTGCCTCATGACCCCGCAAGAGAGTCTGTCATCTCTCGGTCATATCCTCCAGGGTCACTAGAAGGGTCCAAGCCATCACCAGTCCGTGTTTAAATTGAGAAAATGTATCCCAAAATAGTGCATCAAATGCGGATAGAGTCCCCTGTCGACTGCCCTTGCATTCCTCCAGGGTCACAATAATCAAACTCAACTTTTGTGAGAACCAGGCAAAAGGGGTCAAAATGAAAAAATTGTGTCCCAAAATAGTGCCTCAAATGCGGGTAGAGTCACCTGCAAAGGTGCCCTTGCATTCCTCCATGTCAAACTTAAAGTATTTGGAGAACCAGGCTGGGGGTCTCAAGGCATCAAATTCATCCGACCCAAAGTGCACTCTCATTGGATACATTCTTCCAAGATTTGCAACAGCCGTTTTTTTTCTGAGTGCACCAAAAAAATGGGTTTCCGATTTCGTGCAGACGGTAGTCTGAAAAGTATGGATGAATCTTTTTCACAGGGAAGGGGAAATGAAGCCCAGGGACCTTTTCCCCTTCTCCCTCTTAGGTGCCTTACAAATAATGGACGTCCGCTCTCGGGAGCGTCGGAGTGGTGCGGTCACCCTAAGTGACAGACCTAAAGTATCCGGGATTCAGGCATCTTCCCTGGCTTGTACATTTTTGGTGATGCGCCCTGGAGATATCAGACTATTTTAAACAACTTTTCCCCGCCTTTCAAACACTTATTCCTGGGTACAAGTGTTATCTTTCCCCCCCTGGGTGTGTGTGAGACAAGTGAACTGAGTCAGCCTGCCAACAAGCAGCAGTGTGCTGTCATTTGAAACATGTTACCCCACAGTTTGACACAGCTTTAGCCACGTTTCAAGCACTCTTTCCTGGGTCAATGTGTGCTCCAATGTGTCCTCTTTCTTCCCCCTGGGTGTGTGTGAGACAAGTGAAACTGAGCCAGCCTGCTAACAACCACCAGTCTGCTGTCATTTGAAACATGTTCCCCGACCTTTTAACACAATTTTTACCCATGTTATGCGTCCTGGAGGTATCAGCCTATTTTAAACAACTTTTCCCCGCCTTTCAAACACTTATTCCGGGGTTTTAGTCAGTCATTTTGCGCGATATCATTTATCATTGACAGTCTCCTGAAAAAGCACATATTCTGTGCATTTTCAGGAAAGCGTCAATGTTAAATGATTTCGTGCAAAATGACTGTCTAAAACTCTCTTCCAGACATTTAAAAATATTTCCCCGACCATTTAAACATTATTTCTGGCTTGTAAAGTGCAGTTATGCGCCTGGAGATATTATACTATTTCAAACAACTTTTCCCCGCCTTTCAAACACTTATTCCTGGGTACAAGTGTTATCTTCCCCCCCTGGGTGTGTGTGAGACAAGTGAACTGAGTCAGCCTGCAACAAGCAGCAGTGTGCTGTCATTTGAAACATGTTACCCCACAGTTTGACACAGCTTTAGCCACGTTTCAAGCACTCTTTCCTGGGTCAATGTGTGCTCCAATGTGTCCCTTTATTCCCCTGGGTGTGTGTGAGACAAGTGAACTGAGCCAGCCTGCTAACAACCACCAGTCTGCTGTCATTTGAAACATGTTCCCCGACCTTTTAACACACTTTTTACCCATGTAATGCGTCCTGGAGGTATCAGCCTATTTTAAACAACTTTTCCCCGCCTTTCAACACTTATTCCGGGTTTTAGTCAGTCATTTTGCGCGATATCATTTATCATTGACAGTCTCCTGAAAAAGCACATATTCTGTGCATTTTCAGGAAAGCGTCAATGTTAAATGATTTCGTGCAAAATGACTGTCTAAAACTCTCTTCCAGACATTTAAAAATACTTTCCCCGACCATTTAAACATTATTTCTGGCTTGTAAAGTGCAGTTATGCGCCCTGGAGTATTATACTATTTCAAACAACTTTTCCCCGCCTTTCAAACACTTATTCCTGGGTACAAGTTATCTTTCCCCCCCTGGTGTGTGTGAGACAAGTGAACTGAGTCAGCCTGCCAACAAGCAGCAGTGTGCTGTCATTTGAAACATGTTACCCACAGTTTGACACAGCTTTAGCCACGTTTCAAGCACTCTTTCCTGGGTCAATGTGTGCTCCAATGTGTCCTCTTTCTTCCCCCTGGGTGTGTGTGAGACAAGTGAACTGAGCCAGCCTGCTAACAACCACCAGTCTGCTGTCATTTGAAACATGTTCCCCGACCTTTTAACACACTTTTTACCCATGTTATGCGTCCTGGAGGTATCAGCCTATTTTAAACAACTTTTCCCCGCCTTTCAAACACTTATTCCGGGGTTTTAGTCAGTCATTTTGCGCGATATCATTTATCATTGACAGTCTCCTGAAAAAGCACATATTCTGTGCATTTTCAGGAAAGCGTCAATGTTAAATGATTTCGTGCAAAATGACTGTCTAAAACTCTCTTCCAGACATTTAAAATACTTTCCCCGACCATTTAAACATTATTTCTGGCTTGTAAAGTGCAGTTATGCGCCCTGGAGATATATACTATTTCAAACAACTTTTCCCCGCCTTTCAAACACTTATTCCTGGGTACAAGTGTTATCTTTCCCCCCTGGGTGTGTGTGAGACAAGTGAACTGAGTCAGCCTGCCAACAAGCAGCAGTGTGCTGTCATTTGAAACATGTTACCCCACAGTTTGACACAGCTTTAGCCACGTTTCAAGCACTCTTTCCTGGGTCAATGTGTGCTCCAATGTGTCCTCTTTCTTCCCCCTGGGTGTGTGTGAGACAAGTGAACTGAGCCAGCCTGCTAACAACCACCAGTCTGCTGTCATTTGAAACATGTTCCCCGACCTTTTAACACACTTTTTACCCATGTTATGCGTCCTGGAGGTATCAGCCTATTTAAACACTTTCCCCGCCTTTCAAACACTTATTCCGGGGTTTTAGTCAGTCATTTTGCGCGATATCATTTATCATGACAGTCTCCTGAAAAAGCACATATTCTGTGCATTTTCAGGAAAGCGTCAATGTTAAATGATTTCGTGCAAAATGACTGTCTAAAACTCTCTTCCAGACATTTAAAAATACTTTCCCCGACCATTTAAACATTATTTCTGGCTTGTAAAGTGCAGTTATGCGCCCTGGAGATATTATACTATTTCAAACAACTTTTCCCCGCCTTTCAAACACTTATTCCTGGGTACAAGTGTTATCTTTCCCCCCTGGGTGTGTGTGAGACAAGTGAACTGAGTCAGCCTGCCAACAAGCAGCACCGTGCTGTCATTTGAAACATGTTACCCCACAGTTTAACACACCTTTACCCACGTTTCAAGCACTTACTGCTGGGTCAATGTGTCCTCTTTCACCTCTCTGGGTGATTTAGTCAGTTTATGGAGCTTAGCCCACAAATCCTGGATGATCCAGGCCGAATTTGGGTGCTCATAGGCGGACATATAAGCACCATAAAAACCACCCCCCTTGTAGAGTCACCAGGGGCACGAGAATACCCTCCACAGAAGGGGTGGTGGTGCCGTGAAGAAGGCCGAATATGGATGCTGATGGGCGGACATATAAGCACCATAAAAACCACCCCCCTTGTAGAGTCACCAGGGGCACGAGAATACCGTCCACACAAGGGGTGGTGGTGCCGTGAAGAAGGCCGAATATGGATGCTGATGGGCGGACATATAAGCACCATAAAAACCACCCCCCTTGTAGAGTCACCAGGGGCACGAGAATACCTCCACAGAAGGGGTGGTGGTGCCGTGAAGAAGGCCGAATTTGGGTGCTCATAGGCGGCCTGCTGCAGAGTCATTTTCAGGCTCCTCTCCACAATTGTCCCCCTAAAATGATTTTAAATCATTATTTTTGCATTTAAATGCATTTATTCTATCATTTATATGGTTCCCCAACACAATGCACATAGTCTGGAGCTCACTGGGGTCCTGCATATAATTTAATCAGGCGTTTTAACACTTTTTCCCATGAAAATGATTTTTAATCACTATCATGGGCTTTGAAAATAAAATTCCGGGTAATGCAGAGCACAAGTGCACCTTTTACTATTTAAATGTATTTGTATTATATATATTTGGGCTAGAAAGGTGACCTCTCTCGGTGATTTAGTCAGTTTATGGAGCTTAGCCCACAAATCCTGGATGATCCAGGCCGAATTTGGGTGCTCATAGGCGGCCTGCCAGGCGCCCCCACCCGTGGAAAGCAAGAAAAAGTGAAGAAAACGCTTAATTATATCTTAAAATAATCAAAAATGAAGTTTTGAAAATTCTCAAAATCTTTCTGAGTGCCAACAGGAGAAGTGGCCAACTGTCTGGCGGTTTTCCCTTCTCCCTCGCACCAACCATCGGATAAGGGAATGCTCTGGTTTTTGGACAAAATTAACATGGGATCACTCCCGTCACCGGACGTACTTCGTCTCACTGGAATATTAACGGTCATAGTGAATATAAATCGTCCCCATGTATCCGGCCAATGACGGGAGAGTTTTGAAAGAGACAAAACACTGTTCCATACATTTAAAAACACTTAAACAATTAAACAATGTTTACCCCAGGATTCAGGCACCTTCCCTGGCTTGTAAAGTGCAGTTATGCGCCCTGGAGGTATTGCACTATTTACAAAATGTATACCCAGGATTGAGGCACCTTCCCTGGCTTATAAAGTGCAGTTATGCGCCCTGGAGGTATTCTGCTATTTACAAAATGTAGCACTCTGTTTATTTCACACCTCCAGGGCGGAGACCGAGAAAATCACCTCTCTTTGCCCGCTCACAGAGCCCCGAAGGACGGACTAGAGACCTCCAGCAGCAGTCCCTAACAGTGGGACGCTGGTTATTTCACACCTCCAGGAGAGACCAGGGGGAAATCACCTCTCTCTGCCCGCTCACAGAGCCCCGAAGGACGGACTAGAGACCTCCAGCAGCAGTCCCTAACAGTGGGACTCTGGTTATTTCACACCTCCAGGAGAGACCAGGGGGAAATCACCTCTCTCTGCCCGCTCACAGACCCCCAAAGTACGGACTAGAGACCTCCAGCATGGCCCCCTAACAGTGGGACTCTGGTTATTTCACAGCTCCAGGAGAGACCAGGGGAAAATCACCTCTCTTTGCCCGCTCACAGACCCCCAAACGACGGCCTAATGACCTTCAGCACCCCGGAGAGCTCCATTGTGAAATATTGCTACTAATCCATAACTTTTGATAACAAGCTCTGTTCGGTTCAGGCTTTTTCTCTACCCCCCCATGTACACGTACCCCGCATCCAACGGTACCATCGCCGAATATCTAGGACCTCTGGGAGCGGAGTTACGGCAGAGGGTCAGATTCTGAAAATACGATTTGAGAACAGGGCTCTGATCAGGGCTAAAGTAACATTATAAACTGGTGAATCTGTTTAAATGCAGGCAGCAGACTCACTGCTTTTAGCAGGGTCTCAGAGAGCCAGAGAGCCAGGGTACAGCACATCGCTGTCTTACCCATAAAACAGGGCTCTGATCAGGGCTAAAGTAACGTTATAAACTGGTGAATCTGTTGAAATGCAGGCAGCAGACTCATTGCTTTAGCAGGGTCTCAGAGAGCCAGAGAGCCAGGTACAGCACATCGCTGTCTTACCCATAAAACAGGGCTCTGATCAGGGCTAAAGTAACGTTATAAACTGGTGAATCTGTTTAAATGCAGGAGACCTCCAGCAGAAGTCCCTAACAGTGGGACTCTGGTTATTTCACACCTCCAGGAGAGACCAGGGGAAATCACCTCTCTCTGCCCGCTCACAGACCCCCAAAGTACGGACTAGAGACCTCCAGCATGGCCCCCTAACAGTGGGACTCTGGTTATTTCACAGCTCCAGGAGAGACCAGGGAAAATCACCTCTCTTTGCCCGCTCACAGACCCCCAAACGACGGCCTAATGACCTTCAGCACCCCGGAGAGCTCCATTGTGAAATATTGCTACTAATCCATAACTTTTGATAACAAGCTCTGTTCGGTTCAGGCTTTTTCTCTACCCCCCCATGTACACGTACCCCGCATCCAACGGTACCATCGCCGAATGTCTAGGACCTCGGGGAGCGGAGTTACGGCAGAGGGTCAGATTCTGAAAATACGATTTGAGAACAGGGCTCTGATCAGGGCTAAAGTAACATTATAAAACTGGTGAATCTGTTTAAATGCAGGCAGCAGACTCACTGCTTTTAGCAGGGTCTCAGAGAGCCAGAGGGCCAGGGTACAGCACATCGCTGTCTTACCCATAAAACAGGGCTCTGATCAGGGCTAAAGTAACGTTATAAACTGGTGAATCTGTTTAAATGCAGGCAGCAGACTCACTGCTTTTAGCAGGGTCTCAGAGAGCCAGAGAGCCAGGGTGCAGCACATCGCTGTCTTACCCATAAAACAGGGCTCTGATCAGGGCTAAAGTAACGTTATAAACTGGTGAATCTGTTTAAATGCAGGCAGCAGACTCACTGCTTTTAGCAGGGTCTCAGAGAGCCAGAGAGCCAGGGTACAGCACATCGCTGTCTTACCCATAAAACAGGGCTCTGATCAGGGCTAAAGTAACGTTATAAACTGGTGAATCTGTTTAAATGCAGGAGACCTCCAGCAGAAGTCCCTAACAGTGGGACTCTGGTTATTTCACACCTACAGGGCGGAGACCGGGAAAATCACCTCTCTCTGCCCGCTCACAGAGCCCCCAAGGACGGACTAGAGACCTCCAAAATGGCCCGTTAACAGTGGGACTCTGGTTATTTTACAGCTCCAGGAGAGACCAGGGGAAAATCACCTCTCTTTGCCCGCTCACAGACCCCCAAACGACGGCCTAATGACCTTCAGCACCCCGGAGAGCTCCATTGTGAAATATTGCTACTAATCCATAACTTTTGATAACAAGCTCTGTTCGGTTCAGGCTTTTTCTCTACCCCCCAATTACACGTACCCCGCATCCAACGGTACCATCGCCGAATATCTAGGACCTCTGGGAGCGGAGTTACGGCAGAGGGTCAGATTCTGAAAATACGATTTGAGAACAGGGCTCTGATCAGGGCTAAAGTAACATTATAAACTGGTGAATCTGTTTAAATGCAGGCAGCAGACTCACTGCTTTTAGCAGGGTCTCAGAGAGCCAGAGAGCCAGGGTACAGCACATCGCTGTCTTACCCATAAAACAGGGCTCTGATCAGGGCTAAAGTAACGTTATAAACTGGTGAATCTGTTGAAATGCAGGCAGCAGACTCATTGCTTTTAGCAGGGTCTCAGAGAGCCAGAGAGCCAGGGTACAGCACATCGCTGTCTTACCCATAAAACAGGGCTCTGATCAGGGCTAAAGTAACGTTATAAACTGGTGAATCTGTTTAAATGCAGGAGACCTCCAGCAGAAGTCCCTAACAGTGGGACTCTGGTTATTTCACACCTACAGGGCGGAGACCGGGAAAATCACCTCTCTCTGCCCGCTCACAGAGCCCCCAGGACGGACTAGAGACCTCCAAAATGGCCCGTTAACAGTGGGACTCTGGTTATTTTACAGCTCCAGGAGAGACCAGGGGAAAATCACCTCTCTTTGCCCGCTCACAGACCCCCAAACGACGGACTAATGACCTTCAGCACCCCGGAGAGCTCCATTGTGAAATATTGCTACTAATCCATAATTTTGATAACAAGCTCTGTTCGGTTCAGGCTTTTTCTCTACCCCCCCCATTTACACGTACCCCGCATCCAACGGTACCATCGCCGAATATCTAGGACCTCTGGGAGCGGAGTTACGGCAGAGGGTCAGATTCTGAAAATACGATTTGAGAACATGGCTCTGATCAGGGCTAAAGTAACATTATAAACTGGTGAATCTGTTTAAATGCAGGCAGCAGACTCACTGCTTTTAGCAGGGTCTCAGAGAGCCAGAGAGCCAGGGTACAGCACATCGCTGTCTTAACCATAAAACAGGCTCTGATCAGGGCTAAAGTAACGTTAAACTGGTGAATCTGTTGAAATGCAGGCAGCAGACTCATTGCTTTTAGCAGGGTCTCAGAGAGCCAGAGAGCCAGGGTACAGCACATCGCTGTCTTACCCATAAAACAGGGCTCTGATCAGGGCTAAAGTAACGTTATAAACTGGTGAATCTGTTTAAATGCAGGAGACCTCCAGCAGAAGTCCCTAACAGTGGGACTCTGGTTATTCACACCTCCAGGAGAGACCAGGGGGAAATCACCTCTCTCTGCCCGCTCACAGACCCCCAAAGTACGGACTAGAGACCTCCAGCATGGCCCCCTAACAGTGGGACTCTGGTTATTTCACAGCTCCAGGAGAGACCAGGGGGAAATCACCTCTCTCTGCCCGCTCACAGACCCCCAAACGACGGCCTAATGACCTTCAGCACCCCGGAGAGCTCCATTGTGAAATATTGCTACTAATCCATAACTTTTGATAACAAGCTCTGTTCGGTTCAGGCTTTTTCTCTACCCCCCCATGTACACGTACCCCGCATCCAACGGTACCATCGCCGAATGTCTAGGACCTCGGGGAGCGGAGTTACGGCAGAGGGTCAGATTCTGAAAATACGATTTGAGAACAGGGCTCTGATCAGGGCTAAAGTAACATTATAAACTGGTGAATCTGTTTAAATGCAGGCAGCAGACTCACTGCTTTTAGCAGGGTCTCAGAGAGCCAGAGGGCCAGGGTACAGCACATCGCTGTCTTACCCATAAAACAGGGCTCTGATCAGGGCTAAAGTAACGTTATAAACTGGTGAATCTGTTTAAATGCAGGCAGCAGACTCACTGCTTTTAGCAGGGTCTCAGAGAGCCAGAGAGCCAGGGTGCAGCACATCGCTGTCTTACCCATAAAACAGGGCTCTGATCAGGGCTAAAGTAACGTTATAAACTGGTGAATCTGTTTAATGCAGGAGACCTCCAGCAGAAGTCCCTAACAGTGGGACTCTGGTTATTTCACACCTACAGGGCGGAGACCGGGAAAATCACCTCTCTCTGCCGCTCACAGAGCCCCCAAGGACGGACTAGAGACCTCCAAAATGGCCCGTTAACAGTGGGACTCTGGTTATTTTACAGCTCCAGGAGAGACCAGGGGAAAATCACCTCTCTTTGCCCGCTCACAGACCCCCAAACGACGGCCTAATGACCTTCAGCACCCCGGAGAGCTCCATTGTGAAATATTGCTACTAATCCATAACTTTTGATAACAAGCTCTGTTCGGTTCAGGCTTTTTCTCTACCCCCCCCATTACACGTACCCCGCATCCAACGGTACCATCGCCGAATATCTAGGACCTCTGGAGCGGAGTTACGGCAGAGGGTCAGATTCTGAAAATACGATTTGAGAACAGGGCTCTGATCAGGGCTAAAGTAACATTATAAACTGGTGAATCTGTTTAAATGCAGGCAGCAGACTCACTGCTTTTAGCAGGGTCTCAGAGAGCCAGAGGGCCAGGGTACAGCACATCGCTGTCTTACCCATAAAACAGGGCTCTGATCAGGGCTAAAGTAACGTTATAAACTGGTGAATCTGTTTAAATGCAGGAGACCTCCAGCAGAAGTCCCTAACAGTGGGACTCTGGTTATTTCACACCTACAGGGCGGAGACGGAAAATCACCTCTCTCTGCCCGCTCACAGAGCCCCCAAGGACGGACTAGAGACCTCCAAAATGGCCCGTTAACAGTGGGACTCTGGTTATTTTACAGCTCCAGGAGAGACCAGGGGAAAATCACCTCTCTTTGCCCGCTCACAGACCCCCAAACGACGGCCTAATGACCTTCAGCACCCGGAGAGCTCCATTGTGAAATATTGCTACTAATCCATAACTTTTGATAACAAGCTCTGTTCGGTTCAGGCTTTTCTCTACCCCCCCCATTTACACGTACCCCGCATCCAACGGTACCATCGCCGAATATCTAGGACCTCTGGGAGCGGAGTTACGGCAGAGGGTCAGATTCTGAAAATACGATTTGAGAACAGGGCTCTGATCAGGGCTAAAGTAACATTATAAACTGGTGAATCTGTTTAAATGCAGGCAGCAGACTCACTGCTTTTAGCAGGGTCTCAGAGAGCCAGAGAGCCAGGGTACAGCACATCGCTGTCTTACCCATAAAACAGGGCTCTGATCAGAGCTAAAGTAACGTTATAAACTGGTGAATCTGTTGAAATGCAGGCAGCAGACTCACTGCTTTTAGCAGGGTCTCAGAGAGCCAGAGAGCCAGGGTGCAGCACATCGCTGTCTTACCCATAAAACAGGGCTCTGATCAGGGCTAAAGTAACGTTATAAACTGGTGAATCTGTTTAAATGCAGGAGACCTCCAGCAGAAGTCCCTAACGTGGGACTCTGGTTATTTCACACCTACAGGGCGGAGACCGGGAAAATCACCTCTCTCTGCCCGCTCACAGAGCCCCCAAGGACGGACTAGAGACCTCCAAAATGGCCCGTTAACAGTGGGACTCTGGTTATTTTACAGCTCCAGGAGAGACCAGGGAAAATCCCCTCTCTTTGCCCGCTCACAGACCCCCAAACGACGGCCTTATGACCTTCAGCACCCCGGAGAGCTCCATTGTGAAATATTGCTACTAATCCATAACTTTTGATAACAAGCTCTGTTCGGTTCAGGCTTTTTCTCTACCCCCCCATTTACACGTACCCCGCATCCAACGGTACCATCGCCGAATATCTAGGACCTCTGGGAGCGGAGTTACGGCAGAGGTCAGATTCTGAAAATACGATTTGAGAACATGGCTCTGATCAGGGCTAAAGTAACATTATAAACTGGTGAATCTGTTTAAATGCAGGCAGCAGACTCACTGCTTTTAGCAGGGTCTCAGAGAGCCAGAGAGCCAGGGTACAGCACATCGCTGTCTTACCCATAAAACAGGGCTCTGATCAGGGCTAAAGTAACGTTATAAACTGGTGAATCTGTTGAAATGCAGGCAGCAGACTCATTGCTTTTAGCAGGGTCTCAGAGAGCCAGAGAGCCAGGGTACAGCACATCGCTGTCTTACCCATAAAACAGGGCTCTGATCAGGGCTAAAGTAACGTTATAAACTGGTGAATCTGTTTAAATGCAGGAGACCTCCAGCAGAAGTCCCTAACAGTGGGACTCTGGTTATTTCACACCTCCAGGAGAGACCAGGGGGAAATCACCTCTCTCTGCCCGCTCACAGACCCCCAAAGTACGGACTAGAGACCTCCAGCATGGCCCCTAACAGTGGGACTCTGGTTATTTCACAGCTCCAGGAGAGACCAGGGGGAAATCACCCTCTCTGCCCGCTCACAGACCCCCAAACGACGGCCTAATGACCTTCAGCACCCCGGAGAGCTCCATTGTGAAATATTGCTACTAATCCATAACTTTTGATAACAAGCTCTGTTCGGTTCAGGCTTTTTCTCTACCCCCCATGTACACGTACCCCGCATCCAACGGTACCATCGCCGAATGTCTAGGACCTCGGGGAGCGGAGTTACGGCAGAGGGTCAGATTCTGAAAATACGATTTGAGAACAGGGCTCTGATCAGGGCTAAAGTAACATTATAAACTGGTGAATCTGTTTAAATGCAGGCAGCAGACTCACTGCTTTTAGCAGGGTCTCAGAGAGCCAGAGAGCCAGGGTACAGCACATCGCTGTCTTACCCATAAAACAGGGCTCTGATCAGGGCTAAAGTAACGTTATAAACTGGTGAATCTGTTTAAATGCAGGCAGCAGACTCACTGCTTTTAGCAGGGTCTCAGAGAGCCAGAGAGCCAGGGTGCAGCACATCGCTGTCTTACCATAAAACAGGGCTCTGATCAGGGCTAAAGTAACGTTATAAACTGGTGAATCTGTTTAAATGCAGGCAGCAGACTCACTGCTTTTAGCAGGGTCTCAGAGAGCCAGAGAGCCAGGGTACAGCACATCGCTGTCTTACCCATAAAACAGGGCTCTGATCAGGGCTAAAGTAACGTTATAAACTGGTGAATCTGTTTAAATGCAGGAGACCTCCAGCAGAAGTCCCTAACAGTGGGACTCTGGTTATTTCACACCTACAGGGCGGAGACCGGGAAAATCACCTCTCTCTGCCCGCTCACAGAGCCCCCAAGGACGGACTAGAGACCTCCAAAATGGCCCGTTAACAGTGGGACTCTGGTTATTTTACAGCTCCAGGAGAGACCAGGGGAAAATCACCTCTCTTTGCCCGCTCACAGACCCCCAAACGACGGCCTAATGACCTTCAGCACCCCGGAGAGCTCCATTGTGAAATATTGCTACTAATCCATAACTTTTGATAACAAGCTCTGTTCGGTCAGGCTTTTTCTCTACCCCCCCATTTACACGTACCCCGCATCCAACGGTACCATCGCCGAATATCTAGGACCTCTGGGAGCGGAGTTACGGCAGAGGGTCAGATTCTGAAAATACGATTTGAGAACAGGGCTCTGATCAGGGCTAAAGTAACATTATAAACTGGTGAATCTGTTTAAATGCAGGCAGCAGACTCACTGCTTTTAGCAGGGTCTCAGAGAGCCAGAGAGCCAGGGTACAGCACATCGCTGTCTTACCCATAAAACAGGGCTCTGATCAGAGCTAAAGTAACGTTATAAACTGGTGAATCTGTTGAAATGCAGGCAGCAGACTCACTGCTTTTAGCAGGGTCTCAGAGAGCCAGAGAGCCAGGGTGCAGCACATCGCTGTCTTACCCATAAAACAGGGCTCTGATCAGGGCTAAAGTAACGTTATAAACTGGTGAATCTGTTTAAATGCAGGAGACCTCCAGCAGAAGTCCCTAACAGTGGGACTCTGGTTATTTCACACCTACAGGGCGGAGACCGGGAAAATCACCTCTCTCTGCCCGCTCACAGAGCCCCCAAGGACGGACTAGAGACCTCCAAAATGGCCCGTTAACAGTGGGACTCTGGTTATTTTACAGCTCCAGGAGAGACCAGGGGAAAATCCCCTCTCTTTGCCCGCTCACAGACCCCCAAACGACGGCCTAATGACCTTCAGCACCCCGGAGAGCTCCATTGTGAAATATTGCTACTAATCCATAACTTTTGATAACAAGCTCTGTTCGGTTCAGGCTTTTTCTCTACCCCCCCCATTTACACGTACCCCGCATCCAACGGTACCATCGCCGAATATCTAGGACCTTGGGAGCGGAGTTACGGCAGAGGGTCAGATTCTGAAAATACGATTTGAGAACATGGCTCTGATCAGGGCTAAAGTAACATTATAAACTGGTGAATCTGTTTAAATGCAGGCAGCAGACTCACTGCTTTTAGCAGGGTCTCAGAGAGCCAGAGAGCCAGGGTACAGCACATCGCTGTCTTACCCATAAAACAGGGCTCTGATCAGGGCTAAAGTAACGTTATAAACTGGTGAATCTGTTGAAATGCAGGCAGCAGACTCATTGCTTTTAGCAGGGTCTCAGAGAGCCAGAGAGCCAGGGTACAGCACATCGCTGTCTTACCCATAAAACAGGGCTCTGATCAGGGCTAAAGTAACGTTATAAACTGGTGAATCTGTTTAAATGCAGGAGACCTCCAGCAGAAGTCCCTAACAGTGGGACTCTGGTTATTTCACACCTCCAGGAGAGACCAGGGGGAAATCACCTCTCTCTGCCCGCTCACAGACCCCAAAGTACGGACTAGAGACTCCAGCATGGCCCCTAACAGTGGGACTCTGGTTATTTCACAGCTCCAGGAGAGACCAGGGGAAATCACCTCTCTCTGCCCGCTCACAGACCCCAAACGACGGCCTAATGACTTCAGCACCCCGGAGAGCTCCATTGTGAAATATTGCTACTAATCCATAACTTTTGATAACAAGCTCTGTTCGGTTCAGGCTTTTTCTCTACCCCCCATGTACACGTACCCGCATCCAACGGTACTATCGCCGAATGTCTAGGACCTCGGGAGCGGAGTACGGCAGAGGGTCAGATTCTGAAAATACGATTGAGAACAGGGCTCTGATCAGGGCTAAAGAACATTATAAACTGGTGAATCTGTTTAAATGCAGGCAGCAGACTCACTGCTTTTAGCAGGGTCTCAGAGAGCCAGAGAGCCAGGGTACAGCACATCGCTGTCTTACCCATAAAACAGGGCTCTGATCAGGGCTAAAGTAACGTTATAAACTGGTGAATCTGTTTAAATGCAGGCAGCAGACTCACTGCTTTTAGCAGGGTCTCAGAGAGCCAGAGAGCCAGGGTGCAGCACATCGCTGTCTTACCCATAAAACAGGGCTCTGATCAGGGCTAAAGTAACGTTATAAACTGGTGAATCTGTTTAAATGCAGGAGACCTCCAGCAGAAGTCCCTAACAGTGGGACTCTGGTTATTTCACACCTACAGGGCGGAGACCGGGAAAATCACCTCTCTCTGCCCGCTCACAGAGCCCCCAAGGACGGACTAGAGACCTCCAAAATGGCCCGTTAACAGTGGGACTCTGGTTATTTTACAGCTCCAGGAGAGACCAGGGGAAAATCACCTCTCTTTGCCCGCTCACAGACCCCAACGACGGCCTAATGACCTTCAGCACCCCGGAGAGCTCCATTGTGAAATATTGCTACTAATCCATAACTTTTGATAACAAGCTCTGTTCGGTTCAGGCTTTTTCTCTACCCCCCCCATTTACACGTACCCCGCATCCAACGGTACCATCGCCGAATATCTAGGACCTCTGGGAGCGGAGTTACGGCAGAGGGTCAGATTCTGAAAATACGATTTGAGAACAGGGCTCTGATCAGGGCTAAAGTAACATTATAAACTGGTGAATCTGTTTAAATGCAGGCAGCAGACTCACTGCTTTAGCAGGGTCTCAGAGAGCCAGAGAGCCAGGGTACAGCACATCGCTGTCTTACCCAAAAACAGGGCTCTGATCAGGGCTAAAGTAACGTTATAAACTGGTGAATCTGTTTAAATGCAGCAGCAGACTCACTGCTTTTAGCAGGGTCTCAGAGAGCCAGAGAGCCAGGGTGCAGCACATCGCTGTCTTACCCATAAAACAGGGCTCTGATCAGGGCTAAAGTAACGTTATAAACTGGTGAATCTGTTTAAATGCAGGCAGCAGACTCATGCTTTTAGCAGGGTCTCAGAGAGCCAGAGGGCCAGGGTACAGCACATCGCTGTCTTACCATAAAACAGGGCTCTGATCAGGGCTAAAGTAACGTTATAAACTGGTGAATCTGTTTAAATTCAGGCAGCAGACTCACTGCTTTTAGCAGGGTCTCAGAGAGCCAGAGAGCCAGGGTACACACATCGCTGTCTTACCCATAAAACAGGGCTCTGATCAGGGCTAAAGTAACGTTATAAACTGGTGAATCTGTTTAAATGCAGGCAGCAGACTCACTGCTTTTAGCAGGGTCTCAGAGAGCCAGAGAGCCAGGGTACAGCACATCGCTGTCTTACCCATAAAACAGGGCTCTGATAGGGCTAAAGTAACGTTATAAACTGGTGAATCTGTTTAAATGCAGGCAGCAGACTCACTGCTTTAGCAGGGTCTCAGAGAGCCAGAGGGCCAGGGTACAGCACATCGCTGTCTTACCCATAAAACAGGGCTCTGATCAGGGCTAAAGTAACGTTATAAACTGGTGAATCTGTTTAAATTCAGGCAGCAGACTCACTGCTTTTAGCAGGGTCTCAGAGAGCCAGAGAGCCAGGGTACAGCACATCGCTGTCTTACCCATAAAACAGGGCTCTGATCAGGGCTAAAGTAACGTTATAAACTGGTGAATCTGTTTAAATGCAGGCAGCAGACTCACTGCTTTTAGCAGGGTCTCAGAGAGCCAGAGAGCCAGGGTACAGCACATCGCTGTCTTACCCATAAAACAGGGCTCTGATTAGGGCTAAAGTAACGTTATAAACTGGTGAATCTGTTAAATGCAGGCAGCAGACTCACTGCTTTTAGCAGGGTCTCAGAGAGCCAGAGGGCCAGGGTACAGCACATCGCTGTCTTACCATAAAACAGGGCTCTGATCAGGGCTAAAGTAACGTTATAAACTGGTGAATCTGTTTAAATGCAGGCAGCAGACTCACTGCTTTTAGCAGGGTTCAGAGAGCCAGGGTGCAGCACATCGCTGTCTACCCATAAAACAGGGCTCTGATCAGGGCTAAAGTAATATAAACTGGTGAATCTGTTGAAATGCAGGCAGCAGACTCACTGCTTTTAGCAGGGTTCAGAGAGCCAGAGAGCCAGGGTACAGCACATCGCTGTCTACCATAAAACAGGCTCTGATCAGGCTAAAGTAACGTTTATAAAACTGGTGAATCTGTTTAAATGCAGGAGACCTCCAGCAGAAGTCCCTAACAGTGGGACTCTGGATTTCACACTACAGGGCGGAGAGCGGGAAAATCACCTCTCTTGCCGCTCACAGAGCCCCAAGGACGGACTAGAGACCTCCAGCATGTCCCGTTAACAGTGGGACTCTGGTATTTTACAGCTCCAGGAGAGACCAGGGGAAAATCACCTCTCTTTGCCCGCTCACAGACCCCAAACGACGGCCTAATGACTGTCAGCACCCCGGAGAGCTCCATTGTGAAATATTGCTACTAATCCATAACTTTTGATAACAAGCTCTGTTCGGTTCAGGCTTGTCTCTACCCCCCATTTACACGTACCCCGCATCCAACGGTACCATCACCGAATATCTAACCTCTGGGAGCGGAGTTACGGCAGAGGGTCAGATTCTGAAAATACGATTTGAGAACAGGGCTCTGATCAGGGCTAAAGTAACATTAATAAACTGGTGATCTGTTTAAATGCAGGCAGCAGACTCACTGCTTTTAGCAGGGTCTCAGAGAGCCAGAGAGCCAGGGTACAGCACATCGCTGTATTACCCATAAAACAGGGCTCTGATCAGGGCTAAAGTAACGTTATAAACTGGTGAATCTGTTGAAATGCAGGCAGCAGACTCATTGCTTTTAGCAGGGTCTCAGAGAGCCAGAGAGCCAGGGTACAGCACATCGCTGTTTACCCATAAAACAGGGCTCTGATCAGGGCTAAAGTAACGTTATAAACTGGTGAATCTGTTTAAATGCAGGAGACCTCCAGCAGAAGTCCCTAACAGTGGGATCTGGTTATTTCACACTACAGGGCGGAGACGGGAAAAATCACCTCTCTCTGCCCGCTCACAGAGCCCCAAGGACGGACTAGAGACCTCCAGCATGTCCCCCTAACAGTGGGACTCTGGTTATTTCACAGCTCCAGGAGGACCAGGGAAAATCACCTCTCTTTGCCCGCTCACAG
>JAAOOA010002687.1:27500-32500 GCA_012861695.1 Trematomus loennbergii | reverse complement strand
GGACGAGATCGGGCGTGCTCAGGGTGGTATGGCCGTAAGCAAAGAGTTTGGAGGGATATTGGCTTCCTATAGCTGGGTGTCAGAGAGGGGTTGTAGGTTGTCCCAGTTTGGGTGCTGAAAGGCGGACTGCCCACCTCCATGTCGATGCCCAGCAGCTGGGGGGGGTGGGCCTGCTGAAGGTCCCAGGCCGTGCTGTGAGCCTTTCTCCCCCGCTTCAGCGCCTGGGCGCTCTCTCCGGGGTCCTGGAGAGTCATTTCCAGCCTTCTCTCTGCACTTTTTCGGGGGAATGCTCCTCTCCTCTCCTCTCCTCATTGATTCAAACAGATTCAGCAGTTTCTAACAAGACTTTAGCCCCGATCAGAGCCCTGTTTTCTCAAATCGTATTTTCAGAATCTGACCCTCTGCCGTAACTCCGCTCCCCGAGGTCCTAGAGACTCGGCGATAGTACCGTTGGATGCGGGGTACGTGGAAATGGGGGGTACAACAAAAGCCTGAACCGAACAGAGCTTGTTATCAAAAGTTATGGATTAGTAGCAAGATTTCACAATGG
The DNA here is from genome assembly GCA_012861695.1 of Trematomus loennbergii. NCBI lineage: Eukaryota > Metazoa > Chordata > Actinopteri > Perciformes > Nototheniidae > Trematomus > Trematomus loennbergii. The sequence goes on along the minus strand of JAAOOA010002687.1, from coordinate 31,950 downwards.
AGCTCTCCGAGGTGCTGGAGAGTCATTTTCAGGCTTCTCTCTGCACTGATGCGCCCCCCCCTGTGGGGACACATAGTAACTGCATTAAAACATGTTCCCCCACAGTTTAACACAGTTTTACCTGTGTTTTGAGGCTTCTTTCCTGGGTCAATGTGTCCTCTTTCTCCCCCCTGGGTGTGTGTGAGAGACAAGTGAAGTGAGTCAGCCTGCCAACAAGCAGCAGTGTGCTGTCATTTGAAACATGTTCCCCCACACTTTAACACAGTTTTACCTGTGTTTTGAGGCTTCTTTCCTGGGTCAATGTGTCCTCTTTCTCCCCCCTGGGTGTGTGTGAGAGACCAGTGAAGTGAGTCAGCCTGCCAACAAGCAGCAGTGTGCTGTCATTTGAAACATATTCCCCCACAGTTTAACACAGTTTTACCTGTGTTTTGAGGCTTCTTTCCTGGGTCAATGTGTCCTCTTTCTCCCCCCTGGGTGTGTGTGTGAGACCAGTGAAGTGAGTCAGCCTGCCAACAAGCAGCAGTGTGCTGTCATTTGAAACATATTCCCCCACAGTTTAACACAGTTTTACCTGTGTTTTGAGGCTTCTTTCCTGGGTCAATGTGTCCTCTTTCTCCCCCCTGGGTGTGTGTGTGAGACCAGTGAAGTGAGTCAGCCTGCCAACAAGCAGCAGTGTGCTGTCATTTGAAACATGTTCCTCCACACTGTGACTCTGCTGTAGCCAGCTTTCGAGCACTCTTTCCTGGGTAAATGTGTCCTCTTTCTCCCCCCCCTGGGTGTGTGTGTGAGACAAGTGAAGTGAGTCAGCCTGCCAACAAGCAGCAGTGTGCTGTCATTTGAAACATGTTCCCCCACACTTTAACACAGTTTTACCTGTGTTTTGAGGCTTCTTTCCTGGGTCAATGTGTCCTCTTTCTCCCCCCTGGGTGTGTGTGAGAGACCAGTGAAGTGAGTCAGCCTGCCAACAAGCAGCAGTGTGCTGTCATTTGAAACATATTCCCCCACAGTTTAACACAGTTTTACCTGTGTTTTGAGGCTTCTTTCCTGGGTCAATGTGTCCTCTTTCTCCCCCCTGGGTGTGTGTGTGAGACCAGTGAAGTGAGTCAGCCTGCCAACAAGCAGCAGTGTGCTGTCATTTGAAACATGTTCCTCCACACTGTGACTCTGCTGTAGCCAGCTTTCGAGCACTCTTTCCTGGGTAAATGTGTCCTCTTTCTCCCCCCCCTGGGTGTGTGTGTGAGACAAGTGAAGTGAGTCAGCCTGCCAACAAGCAGCAGTGTGCTGTCATTTGAAACATGTTCCCCCACACTTTAACACAGTTTTACCTGTGTTTTGAGGCTTCTTTCCTGGGTCAATGTGTCCTCTTTCTCCCCCCTGGGTGTGTGTGAGAGACCAGTGAAGTGAGTCAGCCTGCCAACAAGCAGCAGTGTGCTGTCATTTGAAACATGTTCCTCCACACTGTGACTCTGCTGTAGCCAGCTTTCGAGCACTCTTTCCTGGGTAAATGTGTCCTCTTTCTCCCCCCCCTGGGTGTGTGTGAGACAAGTGAAGTGAGTCAGCCTGCCAACAAGCAGCAGTGTGCTGTCATTTGAAACATGTTCCCCCACACTTTAACACAGTTTTACCTGTGTTTTGAGGCTTCTTTCCTGGGTCAATGTGTCCTCTCCCTCCCCCCTGGGTGTGTGTGAGAGACCAGTGAAGTGAGTCAGCCTGCCAACAAGCAGCAGTGTGCTGTCATTTGAAACATATTCCCCCACAGTTTAACACAGTTTTACCTGTGTTTTGAGGCTTCTTTCCTGGGTCAATGTGTCCTCTTTCTCCCCCCTGGGTGTGTGTGTGTGAGACCAGTGAAGTGAGTCAGCCTGCCAACAAGCAGCAGTGTGCTGTCATTTGAAACATGTTCCTCCACACTGTGACTCTGCTGTAGCCAGCTTTCGAGCACTCTTTCCTGGGTAAATGTGTCCTCTTTCTCCCCCCCCTGGGTGTGTGTGAGACAAGTGAAGTGAGTCAGCCTGCCAACAAGCAGCAGTGTGCTGTCATTTGAAACATGTTCCTCCACACTTTAACACAGTTTTACCTGTGTTTTGAGGCTTCTTTCCTGGGTCAATGTGTCCTCTTTCTCCCCCCTGGGTGTGTGTGAGAGACCAGTGAAGTGAGTCAGCCTGCCAACAAGCAGCAGTGTGCTGTCATTTGAAACATATTCCCCCACAGTTTAACACAGTTTTACCTGTGTTTTGAGGCTTCTTTCCTGGGTCAATGTGTCCTCTTTCTCCCCCCTGGGTGTGTGTGTGAGACCAGTGAAGTGAGTCAGCCTGCCAACAAGCAGCAGTGTGCTGTCATTTGAAACATGTTCCTCCACACTGTGACTCTGCTGTAGCCAGCTTTCGAGCACTCTTTCCTGGGTAAATGTGTCCTCTTTCTCCCCCCCCTGGGTGTGTGTGAGACAAGTGAAGTGAGTCAGCCTGCCAACAAGCAGCAGTGTGCTGTCATTTGAAACATGTTCCTCCACACTGTGACTCTGCTGTAGCCAGCTTTCGAGCACTCTTTCCTGGGTCAATGTGTCCTCTTTCTCCCCCCTGGGTGTGTGTGTGAGACCAGTGAAGTGAGTCAGCCTGCCAACAAGCAGCAGTGTGCTGTCATTTGAAACATGTTCCTCCACACTGTGACTCTGCTGTAGCCAGCTTTCGAGCACTCTTTCCTGGGTAAATGTGTCCTCTTTCTCCCCCCCCTGGGTGTGTGTGAGACAAGTGAAGTGAGTCAGCCTGCCAACAAGCAGCAGTGTGCTGTCATTTGAAACATGTTCCTCCACACTGTGACTATGCTGTGGCCAGCTTTCGAGCACTCTTTCCTGGGTCAATGTGTCCTCTTTCTCCCCCCCCTGGGTGTGTGTGAGACAAGTGAAGTGAGTCAGCCTGCCAACAAGCAGCAGTGTGCTGTCATTTGAAACATGTTCCCCCACACTTTAACACAGTTTTACCTGTGTTTTGAGGCTTCTTTCCTGGGTCAATGTGTCCTCTTTCTCCCCCCTGGGTGTGTGTGAGAGACCAGTGAAGTGAGTCAGCCTGCCAACAAGCAGCAGTGTGCTGTCATTTGAAACATATTCCCCCACAGTTTAACACAGTTTTACCTGTGTTTTGAGGCTTCTTTCCTGGGTCAATGTGTCCTCTTTCTCCCCCCTGGGTGTGTGTGTGAGACCAGTGAAGTGAGTCAGCCTGCCAACAAGCAGCAGTGTGCTGTCATTTGAAACATGTTCCTCCACACTGTGACTCTGCTGTAGCCAGCTTTCGAGCACTCTTTCCTGGGTAAATGTGTCCTCTTTCTCCCCCCCCTGGGTGTGTGTGAGACAAGTGAAGTGAGTCAGCCTGCCAACAAGCAGCAGTGTGCTGTCATTTGAAACATGTTCCTCCACACTGTGACTATGCTGTAGCCAGCTTTCGAGCACTCTTTCCTGGGTAAATGTGTCCTCTTTCTCCCCCCCCTGGGTGTGTGTGAGACAAGTGAAGTGAGTCAGCCTGCCAACAAGCAGCAGTGTGCTGTCATTTGAAACATATTCCCCCACAGTTTAACACAGTTTTACCTGTGTTTTGAGGCTTCTTTCCTGGGTCAATGTGTCCTCTTTCTCCCCCCTGGGTGTGTGTGTGAGACCAGTGAAGTGAGTCAGCCTGCCAACAAGCAGCAGTGTGCTGTCATTTGAAACATGTTCCTCCACACTGTGACTCTGCTGTAGCCAGCTTTCGAGCACTCTTTCCTGGGTAAATGTGTCCTCTTTCTCCCCCCCCTGGGTGTGTGTGAGACAAGTGAAGTGAGTCAGCCTGCCAAGCAGCAGTGTGCTGTCATTTGAAACATGTTCCTCCACACTTTAACACAGTTTTACCTGTGTTTTGAGGCTTCTTTCCTGGGTCAATGTGTCCTCTTTCTCCCCCCTGGGTGTGTGTGAGAGACCAGTGAAGTGAGTCAGCCTGCCAACAAGCAGCAGTGTGCTGTCATTTGAAACATATTCCCCCACAGTTTAACACAGTTTTACCTGTGTTTTGAGGCTTCTTTCCTGGGTCAATGTGTCCTCTTTCTCCCCCCTGGGTGTGTGTGTGAGACCAGTGAAGTGAGTCAGCCTGCCAACAAGCAGCAGTGTGCTGTCATTTGAAACATGTTCCTCCACACTGTGACTCTGCTGTAGCCAGCTTTCGAGCACTCTTTCCTGGGTAAATGTGTCCTCTTTCTCCCCCCCCTGGGTGTGTGTGAGACAAGTGAAGTGAGTCAGCCTGCCAACAAGCAGCAGTGTGCTGTCATTTGAAACATGTTCCTCCACACTGTGACTATGCTGTGGCCAGCTTTCGAGCACTCTTTCCTGGGTCAATGTGTCCTCTTTCTCCCCCCCCTGGGTGTGTGTGAGACAAGTGAAGTGAGTCAGCCTGCCAACAAGCAGCAGTGTGCTGTCATTTGAAACATGTTC
>JAAOOA010002687.1:10000-15000 GCA_012861695.1 Trematomus loennbergii | reverse complement strand
CAGTTTAACACAGTTTTACCTGTGTTTTGAGGCTTCTTTCCTGGGTCAATGTGTCCTCTTTCTCCCCCCTGGGTGTGTGTGTGAGACCAGTGAAGTGAGTCAGCCTGCCAACAAGCAGCAGTGTGCTGTCATTTGAAACATGTTCCTCCACACTGTGACTCTGCTGTAGCCAGCTTTCGAGCACTCTTTCCTGGGTCAATGTGTCCTCTTTCTCCCCCCTGGGTGTGTGTGTGAGACCAGTGAAGTGAGTCAGCCTGCCAACAAGCAGCAGTGTGCTGTCATTTGAAACATGTTCCCCACACTTAACACTTTTACCTGTGTTTTGAGGCTTCTTTCCTGGGTCAATGTGTCCTCTTTCTCCCCCCTGGGTGTGTGTGTGAGACAGTGAAGTGAGTCAGCCTGCCAACAAGCAGCAGTGTGCTGTCATTTGAAACATGTTCCCCACACTTCACTACCTGTGTTTTGAGCACTCTTTCCTGGGTCAATGTGTCCTCTTTCTCCCCCCCTGGGTGTGTGTGAGACAAGTGAAGTGAGTCAGCCTGCCAACAAGCAGCAGTGTGCTGTCATTTGAAACATGTTCCCCCACACTTTAACACAGTTTTACCTGTGTTTTGAGGCTTCTTTCCTGGGTCAATGTGTCCTCTTTCTCCCCCCTGGGTGTGTGTGAGAGACCAGTGAAGTGAGTCAGCCTGCCAACAAGCAGCAGTGTGCTGTCATTTGAAACATATTCCCCACAGTTTAACACAGTTTTACCTGTGTTTTGAGGCTTCTTTCCTGGGTCAATGTGTCCTCTTTCTCCCCCCTGGGTGTGTGTGAGACAGTGAAGTGAGTCAGCCTGCCAACAAGCAGCAGTGTGCTGTCATTTGAAACATGTTCCCCACACTTAACACAGTTTTACCTGTGTTTTGAGCTCTTTCCTGGGTCAATGTGTCCTCTTTCTCCCCCCTGGGTGTGTGTGTGAGACAGTGAAGTGAGTCAGCCTGCCAACAAGCAGCAGTGTGCTGTCATTTGAAACATGTTCCTCCACACTGTGACTTGCTGTAGCCAGCTTTCGAGCACTCTTTCCTGGGTAAATGTGTCCTCTTTCTCCCCCCCTGGGTGTGTGTGAGACAAGTGAAGTGAGTCAGCCTGCCAACAAGCAGCAGTGTGCTGTCATTTGAAACATATTCCCCCACAGTTTAACACAGTTTTACCTGTGTTTTGAGGCTTCTTTCCTGGGTCAATGTGTCCTCTTTCTCCCCCCTGGGTGTGTGTGTGAGACCAGTGAAGTGAGTCAGCCTGCCAACAAGCAGCAGTGTGCTGTCATTTGAAACATTCCTCCACACTGTGACACGCTTACCTGTGCTTTCGAGCACTCTTTCCTGGGTAAATGTGTCCTCTTTCTCCCCCCTGGGTGTGTGTGAGACAAGTGAAGTGAGTCAGCCTGCCAACAAGCAGCAGTGTGCTGTCATTTGAAACATGTTCCTCCACACTTGACTTTTACCTGTGCTTTGAGCTTCTTTCCTGGGTCAATGTGTCCTCTTTCTCCCCCCTGGGTGTGTGTGAGACCAGTGAAGTGAGTCAGCCTGCCAACAAGCAGCAGTGTGCTGTCATTTGAAACATGTTCCTCCACACTGTGACTCTTTAACCAGCTTTCGAGCTTCTTTCCTGGGTCAATGTGTCCTCTTTCCCCCCCTGGGTGTGTGTGAGACAGTGAAGTGAGTCAGCCTGCCAACAAGCAGTGTGCTGTCATTTGAAACATGTTCCCCACACTTAACACAGTTTTACCTGTGTTTTGAGGCTTCTTTCCTGGGTCAATGTGTCCTCTTTCTCCCCCCTGGGTGTGTGTGTGAGACAGTGAAGTGAGTCAGCCTGCCAACAAGCAGCAGTGTGCTGTCATTTGAAACATGTTCCCCCACACTTTACTACCTGTGTTTTGAGGCTTCTTTCCTGGGTCAATGTGTCCTCTTTCTCCCCCCTGGGTGTGTGTGAGACCAGTGAAGTGAGTCAGCCTGCCAACAAGCAGCAGTGTGCTGTCATTTGAAACATATTCCCCCACAGTTTAACACAGTTTTACCTGTGTTTTGAGGCTTCTTTCCTGGGTCAATGTGTCCTCTTTCTCCCCCCTGGGTGTGTGTGTGAGACCAGTGAAGTGAGTCAGCCTGCCAACAAGCAGCAGTGTGCTGTCATTTGAAACATGTTCCTCCACACTGTGACTCTGCTGTAGCCAGCTTTCGAGCACTCTTTCCTGGGTAAATGTGTCCTCTTTCTCCCCCCCCTGGGTGTGTGTGAGACAAGTGAAGTGAGTCAGCCTGCCAACAAGCAGCAGTGTGCTGTCATTTGAAACATGTTCCCCACACTTAACACAGTTTTACCTGTGTTTTGAGCTTCTTTCCTGGGTCAATGTGTCCTCTTTCTCCCCCCTGGGTGTGTGAGAGACAGTGAAGTGAGTCAGCCTGCCAACAAGCAGCAGTGTGCTGTCATTTGAAACATGTTCCCCACACACTCTGCTTAGCCAGCTTTCGAGCACTCTTTCCTGGGTAAATGTGTCCTCTTTCTCCCCCCTGGGTGTGTGTGAGACAGTGAAGTGAGTCAGCCTGCCAACAAGCAGCAGTGTGCTGTCATTTGAAACATTCCCCCACACTTTAACACAGTTTTACCTGTGTTTTGAGGCTTCTTTCCTGGGTCAATGTGTCCTCTTCTCCCCCCTGGGTGTGTGTGAGAGACCAGTGAAGTGAGTCAGCCTGCCAACAAGCAGCAGTGTGCTGTCATTTGAAACATTCCCCACAGACTTTAACACAGTTTTACCGAGGCTTCTTTCCTGGGTCAATGTGTCCTCTTTCTCCCCCCTGGGTGTGTGTGTGAGACCAGTGAAGTGAGTCAGCCTGCCAACAAGCAGCAGTGTGCTGTCATTTGAAACATGTTCCTCCACACTGTGACTCTGCTGTAGCCAGCTTTCGAGCACTCTTTCCTGGGTAAATGTGTCCTCTTTCTCCCCCCCCTGGGTGTGTGTGAGACAAGTGAAGTGAGTCAGCCTGCCAACAAGCAGCAGTGTGCTGTCATTTGAAACATGTTCCCCACACTTTAACACAGTTTTACCTGTGTTTTGAGGCTTCTTTCCTGGGTCAATGTGTCCTCTTTCTCCCCCCTGGGTGTGTGTGAGACCAGTGAAGTGAGTCAGCCTGCCAACAAGCAGCAGTGTGCTGTCATTTGAAACATATTCCCCCACAGTTTAACACAGTTTTACCTGTGTTTTGAGGCTTCTTTCCTGGGTCAATGTGTCCTCTTTCTCCCCCCTGGGTGTGTGTGTGAGACCAGTGAAGTGAGTCAGCCTGCCAACAAGCAGCAGTGTGCTGTCATTTGAAACATGTTCCTCCACACTGTGACTTTGTACCTGTGCTTTCGAGCACTCTTTCCTGGGTAAATGTGTCCTCTTTCTCCCCCCCCTGGGTGTGTGTGAGACAAGTGAAGTGAGTCAGCCTGCCAACAAGCAGCAGTGTGCTGTCATTTGAAACATGTTCCTCCACACTGTGACTCTTTAGCCAGCTTTCGAGCACTTCTTTCCTGGGTCAATGTGTCCTCTTTCTCCCCCCTGGGTGTGTGTGAGACCAGTGAAGTGAGTCAGCCTGCCAACAAGCAGCAGTGTGCTGTCATTTGAAACATGTTCCTCCACACTGTGACTCTGCTGTAGCCAGCTTTCGAGCACTCTTTCCTGGGTAAATGTGTCCTCTTTCTCCCCCCCCTGGGTGTGTGTGAGACAAGTGAAGTGAGTCAGCCTGCCAACAAGCAGCAGTGTGCTGTCATTTGAAACATGTTCCTCCACACTGTGACTATGCTGTGGCCAGCTTTCGAGCACTCTTTCCTGGGTCAATGTGTCCTCTTTCTCCCCCCCCTGGGTGTGTGTGAGACAAGTGAAGTGAGTCAGCCTGCCAACAAGCAGCAGTGTGCTGTCATTTGAAACATGTTCCCCCACACTTTAACACAGTTTTACCTGTGTTTTGAGGCTTCTTTCCTGGGTCAATGTGTCCTCTTTCTCCCCCCTGGGTGTGTGTGAGAGACACGTGAAGTGAGTCAGCCTGCCAACAAGCAGCAGTGTGCTGTCATTTGAAACATGTTACCCCACAGTGTGACTATGCTTCTGCCACGTTTCGAGCACTCTTTCCTGGGTCGAAAAGACATGTGCTGTAACCTGGTTCTCTCCCAGTACTGGGTACTAGTCAATGCCACTATCACCACCACATTTAAACCAGATGAAGTGGTAGTTATCCGGGGTGCTGCAGAGTCTTTTTCAGGCTCCTCTCCACAATTGTCCCCCTAAAATGATTTTAAATCATTATTTTTGCATTTAAATGCATGTATTCTATCATTTATATGGTTCCCCAACACAATGCACATAGTCTGGAGCTCACTGGGGTCCTGCATATCATTTAATCAGGCGTTTTAACACTTTTTCCCATGAAAATGATTTTTAATCACTATCATGGGGCTATGAAAATAAAATTCCCGGTAATGCAGAGCACAAGTGCACCTTTTACTATTTAAATGTATTTGTATTATATATATTTGGGCTAGAAAGGGGACCTCTCTGGGTGATTTAGTCAGTTTATGGAGCTTTGCCCACAAATCCTGGATGATCCAGGCCGAATTTGGGTGCTCATAGGCGGCCTGCCAGGCGTCCCCACCCGTGGAAAGCAAAAAAAAGTGAAGAAAACGCTTAATTATATCTTAAAACAGAGTCATTTTTAAGGCTCCTCTCCACAATTGTCCCCCTAAAATGATTTTAAATCATTATTTTTGCATTTGAATGCATTTATTCTATCATTTATATGGTTCCCCAACACAATGCACATAGTCTGGAGCTCACTGGGGTCCTGCATATAATTGAATCAGGCGTTTTAACACTTTTTCCCATGAAAATGATTTTTAATCACTATCATGGGGCTATGAAAATAAAATTCCGGGTAATGCAGAGCACAAGTGCACCTTTTACTATTTAAATGTATTTGTATTATATATATTTG
>JAAOOA010002686.1:0-34841 GCA_012861695.1 Trematomus loennbergii | reverse complement strand
ATTAAAAAAAATATAAGGTTATCTAACAAACATTTCTATATCGTCAAATCCATGTTGTGTTTGGTTTTAATCTGCTGTGTTTTCCTGCAAAGTGCTTTTTAATAGACTTTATTCGTTTTTAGTAGACAGTACTGTTGGCGAAAGCTACACATGGGACTTGAGGAAAAGAAGAACGATAGTGAATACTTTAAATGTTTAATAATACCAGCCCTGTAACATATTCAGTTTGAAATGGAAATCAGAATCAATAAAACACATCGAGGATGAATAAAGAGTTTTCATCAGCCTGTTCTCCAGCAGAGATAAAAAGCATGTTTCTAGATATTGATAAAACATTAGAGCCACAGAGCAGAGGAAGACTTTGATCATTGACATGGATATAATAAACACCATGAACGCCGCCCTGCAGGTAATACTGCTGATCCTAACTGTGAACTGTCTACTTACACAACACACCATCAAACCTGTCCTCAATTATAATGCTGCAGCATGAAAAACCACCTCCAGAATACCAATAAAATGCCATCTTAACTGTCCAGAAATACCACCTTAACCCGACAAAATACCACCTTAACCCTACAAAATACCACCTTAACCCTACAAATACCACCTTAACCCTACAAAATACCACCTTAACCCTACAAATACCACCTTAACCCTACAAATACCACCGTAACCCTACAAAATACCACCTTAACCCTACAATACCACCTTAACCCTACAAAATACCACCTTAACCCTACAAATACCACCTTAACCCTATTTAATACCACCGTAACCCTATAAAATACCACCTTAACCCTACAAATACCACCTTAACCCTATTTAATACCATCTTAACCCTACAAATACCACCTTAACCCTATTTAATACCATCTTAACCCTACAAATACCATCTTAACCCTACAAAATACCACCTTAACCCTACAAATACCACCTTAACCCTACAAATACCACCGTAACCCTACAAATACCACCTTAACCCTACAAATACCACCTTAACCCTACAAAATACCACCTTAACCCTACAAATACCATCTTAACCGACAAAATACCACCTTAACCCTACAAATACCCTTAACCCGACAAAATACCACCTTAACCCGACAAAATACCACCTTAACCCGACAAAATACCACCTTAATCTATAAAATACCACCTTAACCCTATAAAATACTACCTTAACCCTACAAATACCACCTTAACCCTACAAATACCACCTTAACCCCATAGAAAGGCCACCTAACTCCTCAAAAATACCAGCTTAACCAAATACAATCCCTAACCCAATAAATACCTCCTTACACCTTCAAAATAAGTAATTTTAGAACCTTAAATCTCCAAAATACAGCCCTCGACCAAATAAATACCACCTCACCCCCAAAAATATCACCTTATCCTAAAAATATCCTCCTCTACCCTCCAAAACACCACCGTACCCTCCAAAACACCACCTAAACCCAGAGTACAATAACACTGCTCAACAAAACGACCCATGATATGTTTCTGGTTGTGAATGAATGTGTCTTCTGTCAGAGAGCTGTGGAGAATCTGCCTGAACATTTGGTTTGAAACGTCTTAAATCTCCTCTCCCAGAGCTGCTGCTCGGTTTTAATCCCGCTCCGCTGACGCCTGGCTTTGAGACACAAGCTGTTTGAAGTGCTAATCATCCTGCTGCGGCTAGCTGCTAGCCTTTAGCATCTACTGTTTGAAATGCTAATCCAGGAGAGGAAGAAAGACGGTTATGAAAGAGGCTGCAGCACATCTCAGAGAGCAGCTCTGCAGATTCACACTTATCATAACCAGATGAAGGGCTTTCCTGTTTTCATTCGCTAGCTATGCGATTCCTTTTCGTCCAATTAAGAAGATATTATTAAGGGTTTCATACGTTAGAAACAAATCACTGAAGGGAATAAAACATTACATTTACAAAAACAATGAAGATATCTTTTTATATTATGAGATATGCCGGAATATTCCCCAATAACGTAAAGAAAGAAAGAAGATATTCAGATATAATAATAATAATAAATGATATTATAAAGCGCCTTTCAAGGGACCCAATGGTACATGGTGGACAGACAAAACAAACAGACAATCAAAGGGCAAACAAAAAAATAAAGGAAGCCGGGGACCAAGAAAGGGCTCGGGTCCGAAGGCCACGGTGAACAGGTGTGTTTTTATGATGATTTGAAGATGTCCAGGGAGGCAGCGTTACGGATCTCGGCAGGAAGTGCATTCCAGAGGGTGGGGGCCGCAACACTGAGCGTCCTGTCACCCACAGTACGGAGGCGAGAGCGGGGGATGGGGAGCAGGCCCGTGTCTGAGGACCACAGACTCCGAGAGGGGGTGTAGGGATGGAGGAGGTCTGTTAAGTACTGGGGGCGAGGGTATGGAGGGACTTCTACGTGAGGAGGAGTGTTTTGTAGTGAATCCGGGACTTGACCGGCAGCCAGTGGGGGTGATGAGGGTGGGGGTGATGAGGGTGGGGGTGATGAGGGTGAGAAGCCTGGCGGCAGAGTTCTGGACGTATTATATATATTTAAGACATGAAGCTGAGGGGTGAGTCTGGACAGTTTCCCTGTTTCCCTTTTTAGCATGAGGACTACAGACCACCTGCTGGTTTCACCAACAGCTGAGAACACAAATCTAAGGTTTTCTAGGGAATAAAAAACACACAGTTCCGTAAAATAACAGAAACAAAAAAACATAAACAATGTAAAAACATACGATGTACTAGTTTCAACGATAGCTTCCGGGGCAGCGAGAGTTGCGTCCCTCACAACAACTTCTTATTATACATCAACGACCCCCTAATTGTCGTGAAACCCAAGACCGTAAGTACTGTTTGACGATAACTTTACATGGACGCTGATCAATGTAAATCAGTAGGGGGTAACATACGTAGTATATAAACGTTTTCCTGGCGAGACCTGAACAAATGCTTCGTAATATCTCTCAAACTATTGATCCTAAACATCCACTGGACGTAGATAGTAGTAACTCAATTATACACTTCTCGCTAGAAACGTAATAAAAAAGAATTATAATGGCGAAACTATCCTACAATTGACCTTTTTCCACTAAAAATAGGTCGGGTGTCCGCCCTTTTTTTTTTTTTCACGCCTGGAAAGTTGAGGATCACGTGACATGGACACTGGCCCTTAGACTGGAGCCACACGAGGACGATAACGCAAACGGACCGCAATCAAAAAGTCTTCACGCAACAGGCACCACAAACGTGAGACCGCTCGAAAGCGCTGGAGACGCTGTAGTACATATGCCAGGCCTGTAAGTGGCGCTGTACTCCTACCACAAAAGCAGCGAAGAAGACTTCCCGCGCATGGTTGCCATGGTTACCCTTCTGTTTATTCTCCGCGGTGGCTTTCTTTCTCCCTCCCCGAGGCAAGCGTTTGCTCCCGCTGTAATTCTCTCCGGTTAGTCCACCAGCAGATGACAAACACCTCTCCGCCTCTTCCAAGGAACGAGGGGACCGTGCGGCAGAGTTTCAGTTCGATTTTTTTCGCCGGTCAACATGTCCGTTAAAGTTTAAATCTTCCGGACAAAATCAGAAAAGTGCCGGTCAAGGTCTTCTTTGTTATTTATTGAGCTTTAAAACAATTGATAACGACTCTATATAATAATATAAGAATAATACACGGAGCCTGTCTTTTCCTCCCCCTCTTCTGAGAGCCCAGCTGATCTCTGAGCAGGAGAGGCGGGGCTATTGCGTCATCGTTATCAGGACATGATCGTATAGGGCGTAAACACAGAGTCGTTTGCCCCCAGAGCGTTGCGTCTGCAGATCTACCCACCTTGGGACCCGTTATCGTTATCTGCGTTTCCGTGTCGGCCTCGTGTGGCCGAACCGTCTATCTGATAGAGAACTGTAGCAGATACGACCGTCATCGTCCTCGTGCGGCCGGGGCCTTAGATTTCAATAGGAACATAAAACGTGACCCTGTTAGAGGCGTTTTTGTGAAACTGTTACGTCCTGCCTTGTGGACCAACGTAGCTATTATACCTTTTTGTATGAGACTGGGTTGGATAGTCTCTGTGGTCTCTGTGGTCTCTGTGGTCTCTGTGGTCTCTGGTCTGTGGTCTGTGGTCTCTGGTCTCTGTGGTCTCTGTGGTCTCTGTGGTGCGTTCAGGTGAATCAGGGCCTTTAGGAGGACCAGGTATTCTGGAGTTGGTGACTGCTACAGATATTTCATTGAATATAATCCCATGTTAGACACAGGACGGGGCTTCATCTCTCTTTTTCTCTCACAGCTGTATGAAAGGTTTACTGTTATTCCCATCACATCTGTCTGGTGATGCTGGAGATGTTCTATAGTCAATTATTACTGATGTTATTGATGCTAGAGGACGTCACATGTGTGACTCTACTCTCAGGTCTCTCAGAACAGTACACTGTGATTGGATCTTTAAAGAGCTCTGAAGCTGCAGCAGCAAGGAGACTCAAGGTTACCTGAGGTTTCACAGACGAGCAGACGAAGCCCTCCGACCGTCCTCTGAACACATATTGTGTTTCTGTTTTCAAATGTAACAGTCAAGTCAGAGGAAGAGGGGCGTCTTCATCTGTTCTGCAGACTGATTTCATGTGGCTGCAGTTCACTGTGCAGCTGGAACACAAACAGGTTCCTGCGTGTCTGATGTGAGAAGCTGCTCTCCTGAATACCACAATGACCATGCAATGCACCACCTTAACTGTTCAACATCTATATGAACCCTCCAAAACAACACCTTAAACATCCAAAATACCACATTAACCCCCAAAGAAACCACCATAACCCACCCAAGAAAATACAACATTGCACTGCCAAGATGCCCCCTGAAACCACAAATACTATCTTTAACAGGGACTTCCTTAAACCATCAAAATACCTCCAGACACCCAATATTAAATCCAGTCAATGCAAAATGTATTTCATTTTTTATATATATTCTTGGGTTTTGTATTCCAGTGTTTTTTTTAGTACTTGTGTTGTGTACAGCTGTGTGTGTGTGTATAGCAGTGTGTGTGTACAGCAGTGTGTACAGCAGTGTGTGTGTACAGCAGTGTGTACAGCAGTGTGTGTACAGCTGTGTGTGTGTATAGCAGTGTGTACAGCAGTGTGTGTACAGCAGTGTGTGTACAGCAGTGTGTGTGTACAGCAGTGTGTACAGCAGTGTGTACAGCAGTGTGTACAGCAGTGTGTGTTACAGCAGTGTGTGTACAGCAGTGTGTACAGCAGTGTGTGACAGCAGTGTGTGTACAGCAGTGTGTGTCCTCGGGGTGTTTTGGACGTGTATGAATATTTAATGTAAACACAGAGATGTTTCTGCTTCCTGTCTGTTGCTGCAGATCAGAGAGGCTATATGTCACATGAATAATTCACATTATAATAAACACATGTTAAAGTCATGCATGTGTATTTACACTCACAGGTCATTAGTTCAGTGTACCATATGTTCAGTGTATCATATGTTCAGAGTATCATATGTTCAGTGTACCTGATGTTCAGTGTACCTGATGTTCAGTGTATCATATGTTCAGTGTACCTGATGTTCAGTGTATCATATGTTCAGTGTACCTGATGTTCAGTGTATCATATGTCAGTGTACCTGATGTTCAGTGTATCAATGTTCAGTGTATCATATGTTCAGTGTACCTGATGTTCAGTGTATCATATGTTCAGAGTTCATATGTTCAGTGTACCTGATGTTCAGTGTATCATGTTCAGTGTATCATATGTTCAGGTACCTGATGTTCAGTGTATCATATGTTCAGTGTATCATATGTTCAGTGTACCTGATGTTCAGTGTATCATATGTTCAGTGTACCTGATGTTCAGTGTATCATATGTTCAGTGTACCTGATGTTCAGTGTATCATATGTTCAGTGTACCTGATGTTCAGTGTATCATATGTTCAGTGTATCTGATGTTCAGTGTACCTGATGTTCAGTGTATCATATGTTCAGTGTATCTGATGTCAGTGTACCTGATGTTCAGTGTATCATATGTTCAGTGTATCTGATGTTCAGTGTACCTGATGTTCAGTGTACCTGATGTTCAGTGTATCATATGTTCAGTGTATCTGATGTTCAGTGTATCTGATGTTCAGTGTACCTGATGTTCAGTGTACCATATGTTCAGTGTACCTGATGTTCAGTGTATCATATGTTCAGTGTACCATATGTTCAGTGTACCATATGTTCAGTGTACCTGATGTTCAGTGTACCTGATGTTCAGTGTATCATATGTTCAGAGTATCATATGTTCAGTGTATCATATGTTCAGTGTACCTGATGTTCAGTGTATATATGTTCAGTGTACCTGATGTTCAGTGTATCATATGTTCAGTGTATCTGATGTTCAGTGTACCTGATGTTCAGTGTACCATATGTTCAGTGTACCATATGTTCAGTGTACCATATGTTCAGTGTACTGATGTTCAGTGTATCATATGTTCAGTGTATCTGATGTTCAGTGTACCTGATGTTCAGTGTACCATATGTTCAGTGTATCATATGTTCAGTGTATCTGATGTTCAGTGTATCATATGTTCAGTGTATCATATGTTCAGTGTACCTGATGTTCAGTGTATCATATGTTCAGTGTATCATATGTTCAGTGTATCATATGTTCAGTGTACCTGATGTTCAGTGTATCATATGTTCAGTGTACCTGATGTTCAGTGTATCATATGTTCAGTGTACCTGATGTTCAGTGTATCATATGTTCAGTGTATCATATGTTCAGTGTATCATATGTTCAGTGTATCATATGTTCAGTGTATCATATGTTCAGTGTATCATATGTTCAGTGTACCTGATGTTCAGTGTATCATATGTTCAGTGTACATATGTTCAGTGTACCTGATGTTCAGTGTATCATATGTTCAGTGTATCATATGTTCAGTGTATCATATGTTCAGTGTACCTGATGTTCAGTGTATCTGATGTTCAGTGTACCTGATGTTCAGTGTATCATATGTTCAGTGTATCATATGTTCAGTGTATCATATGTTCAGTGTATCTGATGTTCAGTGTATCATATGTTCAGTGTATCATATGTTCAGTGTACCTGATGTTCAGTGTACCTGATGTTCAGGATCATATGTTCAGTGTACCTGATGTTCAGTGTACCTGATGCTTCTGGTTCGGAGCAGTGAGTATTTATATTATATACATCACTGTCATTTATTTTGCATTCTTATTTATGAAATGGTATTTCTTAAAAGCTCCTTGCCTCCAAACATGACGCCTTTGCTCCGTGCGGTTGTGTTAATAAATAATGGGATATATTTAGATGGTGTTTGGGCTTCTTTATCAAACCAGAGTGTAACGGAGCGACAGGAAGGAAATGCAGCCCCTGCGGACGCGTGGTTTTTTCCCATCATGCTTCAGTGATTAGCAGTGACAGCGCTGAGGGTCAGGAGGAAAACATGTCAGACGTTTCAGACGACATCATCGTGTGTGTGTGTGTGTGTGTGTGTGTGTGTGTGTGTGTGTGTGTGTGTGTGTGTGTGTGTGTGTGTGTGTGGGTGTGGTGTGTGTGTTGTGTGTGTGTGTGTGTGTGTTGTGTGTGTGTGTGTTGTGTGTGTGTGTTTGGTGTGTGTGTGTGTGCCTCTGGCTCTCTGGTTTTAATTGGGTTTCATTGTTATTGTTCTATTTCCAGTTATGGCCATATCCATACGGTATTTATATATTTATTATTGTCTTGGTTTAGAGTTACTGTATTATATTTTCTTTTACTTAATAAGTTAAAGTATTGAAATGTATATGTGAGAAAAAATGATTTTAAATGTGTGAATAATCAGTAACAGGTAATGATGTAATGATAAAGAAACTTCCCAGTAACAGTACGCCACCTCAGAGAGCCCTACACACACTTCCTGTTTCACTTCAAAATAAAAGCACCCAACCTCAGACTGTCGCTCTGACAACATCAGGACACACTGATGATACATTTCAAAATAAAAGCACCCAACCTCAGACTGTCGCTCTGACAACATCAGGACACACTGATGATACATTTCAAAATAAAAGCACCCAACCTCAGACTGTCGCTCTGACAACATCAGGACACACTGATGATACATTTCAAAATAAAAGCACCCAACCTCAGACTGTCGCTCTGACAACATCAGGACACACTGATGATACATTTCAAAATAAAAGCCCTCTCAATACCAGCTTTCTGAGCTTCCTCCTGACTCACACCTGTAGCGTTAGCATTTAGCTCGCCTGAACGGCCTCACTACGATCAGCAGGTTCATGGTGTTAACCCTGAAATATGATCTAATGACATCATCACAGTTACAGGAGGACCGGCTCTAGAGACAAATACATACAAATACACACTGAAGTATTGACATTCAGTTCCTGGGAAGCAAGAGAATACCAGCGGCCGGAAGAGAGCAGGAAGTGGAGCAGGAAGTGGAGCAGGAAGTGGAGCAGGAAGTGGAGCAGGAAGTGGAGCAGAGATTAAAGGTACCTGTAAGTTCTTCCTCCAGACGTTGACGGCAGCGAAGGCGAGCTGCATCTGTTCCTGCGAGCGTCTTTGTGTCGTTTGTACGCGATCTCGATGAAGATGAGGAAGATCCCGGCGACGATGCCCCCGGCAACCAGCATGAACACACTGAGGAGAAACACATCGTTAGGAAGCAATCACAGCTGATCTGAAGTACTCAGGTCTTGTACTTAGTCAAAGTAGAAGTACTCAGGTCTTGTACTTGAGTAAAAGTAGAAGTACTCAGGTCTAGTACTTGAGTAAAAGTAGAAGTACTCAGATCTTGTACTTGAGTAAAAGTAGAAGTACTCAGGTCTAGTACTTGAGTAAAAGTAGAAGTACTCAGATCTTGTACTTGAGTAAAAGTAGAAGTACTCAGGTCTTGTACTTGAGTAAAAGTAGAAGTACTCAGGTCTAGTACTTGAGTAAAAGTAGAAGTACTCAGATCTTGTACTTGAGTAAAAGTAGAAGTACTCAGATCTTGTGCTTGAGTAAAAGTAGAAGTACTCAGATCTTGTTCTTGAGTAAAAGTAGAAGTACTCAGATCTTGTGCTTGAGTAAAAGTAGAAGTACTCAGGTCTTGTATTTCAGTAAAAGTAGAAGTACTCAGATCTTGTACTTGAGAAAAGTAGAAGTACTCAGATCTTGTGCTTGAGTAAAAGTAGAAGTACTCAGATCTTGTTCTTGAGTAAAAGTAGAAGTACTCAGATCTTGTGCTTGAGTAAAAGTAGAAGTACTCAGGTCTTGTATTTCAGTAAAAGTAGAAGTACTCAGATCTTGTACTTCAGTAAAAGTAGAAGTACTCAGATCTTGTACTTGAGTAAAAGTAGAAGTACTCAGGTCTTGTACTTGAGTAAAAGTAGAAGTACTCAGATCTGGTACTTGAGTAAAAGTAGAAGTACCAGAGTGTAGGAATACTCAGTTACAGTAAAAGTCCTGCATTCAAAATGTTCCTCAAGTGAAAGTAGAAAAGTATTCTCATCAAAATATAGTGAAAGTACAGTAAAAGTAGTCATTGTGCAGATTGGTCCATTTCAGAATAATATATATGATATGTTTTATAATGATTGATCATGAAAGTGTTCTCAAAGCTGGTAAAGGTGCAGCTAGTTGAATGACTTTGTATACTGCAGGGTAGCTTGTGGATTTACTCCAGGTGGAACTAAAGTCTGATTTAACACTTGGTTATATTTCACATCATTCATCCACATCTGAGAAGTATGATTGTAGTGTTAAGTACCTCCAAATGTTACTTAAGAACAGTACTTGAGTAAAAGTACTTAGTTACTTACTCCCCACCTCTGCTCATGGGTCTCCTTACCTGCCATGTTCTCGAATGTGAGGGTAGCGGGGGCGTTGCTCCTGGAGTCACACTCCTGGTATCGGACCCACGTCTTGTCCAGATCCTCCATGAAGCCGTTCTCATGAGAGCTGAGGAGGAGGGACCAGACTTCAGGTCATTTATCTGGACCCGGGGGAACCGAGCAGGCATCCATCCTGACACGCTCTCAACCTCTAAGGCTGGAGCCACACGAGGACGATAACGCAAACGGACCGCAATCGCAAAAGTCTTCCGTCCACACGCAACAAGCACCAGAAACGTGTCCGTTCACACGAGACCGCTCGAACCGCTGGAGACGCTGTAGTACATATGCCGGGCCTGTAAGTGGCGCTGTACTTCAGCACGAGACCGCTCGAAACCGCTGGAGACGCTGTAGTACATATGGGCCTGTAAGTGGCGCTGTACTTCAGCACAAGACCGCTCGAACCGCTGGAGACGCTGTAGTACATATGCCGGGCCTGTAAGTGGCGCTGTACTTCAGCACGAGACCGCTCGAACCGCTGGAGACGCTGTAGTACATATGCCGGGCCTGTAAGTGGCGCTGTACTTCGGCCACAAAATACACCAAAAGCAGCGAAGAAGACTTCTCGCGCATGCATGGTTGCCATGGTTGCCCTTCTGTTTATTCTCCGCGCTGGATTTAGCAGCAGAGGTGGGGTTTCGCCGGTCAACATGTCCGTTAAAGTTAAATCTTCCGGACAAAATGATAAAAGTGCCGGTCAAAGGTCTTCTTTGTTATTTATTGAGCTTTAGAACAAAAGAATAACGACTCTATATAATAATATAAGAAAAAACACGGAGGACGGAGCCTCTCTTTCCCTCCCCTTCTCCTGACAGCCCGTCAGTATCCGTGGTCTCATGCAGCAGCTGATCCAGTAATGAGTGGCCGACAGTAGAAACATATTTATAACTAGTTTAGTTTGAGAGGTGATGAAAATAGCTAAGGGTGATGATCTAACTTGAAGTGTGTGTTCCGCTCATCGCTCCATCACAGCGGGCGGAGCTGCAGGTCATCATGCAGAGCTGCGTGTCTCCTCTCCTGTCCGATTAGACTTCACTCACGTTTATGTCCATATCGATCAGATCTAGCTGGAAGCTCCTGCTGGGTGCACTGTCCTGCGAGATACCGGGACCTGGCTCGAAACACTGGGGCTATGGCGTCATCGTTATCAGGACATGATCGTATAGAGGCGTACACACGGAGCCGTTTGCCCAGAGCGTTGCGTCTGCAGATCTACCCACCTTGGGACCCGTTATCGTTATCGTTTTCTACGTTTCCATGTCGGCCTCGTGTGGCCGAACCGTTTATCTGATAGTGAACTGTAGCAGATACGACCGTTATCGTCTCGTGTGGCCGGGGCCTAAGAGTACCTCCTGCTCCAGATATAGAAGATGGCTGCCATGTCTTTGGCTCCTCTCCAAACATTCTCTTGCACTATTTTATCTGTTTTATTTTTGTATGTCCTATATATATGTTGCACTGAATCTAAAACCTTTAGAAACCACTAGAACACAACGTGAACAGATCGGCAGCCTCTGTGAGACGCTGCTACAACCTGTCGGCTCTGCTGGAACAAAGCTGTGTTTGAAACGCTCACTTCTACACTTTGGGAGAACCCCCCGCCCGGTGGTCGGTGTGTTTACCTGAGAATAGCCAGAGAAACGTTCTGTTTCCAGGGACTGTCTTTCCTCATTCCGATCCCGAATCCGGAGCGGAAGAAGAGCTCTCCTGTCGTCACAAGATCGCACTTCTGCGACGCCTCGAACTCTAACACAGCGCTGTCCCAGATGAAGGCATGAAGCTTGCTGCAGGAGGAGAGGGGGGGGGGGGGGGGGGGTTAGCACTTGAGCAGAACATCACACCTCTGTATGGTGTCACTGCTGGGACAGAAACTCGACAGTCCAGTCAAAGATCGCTCGCCTGGTACAGACGGTGTCTTCCCGTTTCGCCCTTCCCAATTCGCGCCTAAATTATTCCCATCTGCCCCTTCCCATCTCGCCCCTTCTCCATTTCGCCCTTCTCCATCTCGCCCCTTCTCCATTTCGCCCCTTCTCCATCGCCCCTTTCCCATCTCGCCCCTTTCCCATCTCGCCCCTTTCCCATCTCGCCCCTTCCATTTCGCCCCTCTCCATTTCGCCCCTTCTCCATCTCGCCCCTTTCCCATCTCGCCCCTTTCCCATCTCGCCCCTTCTCCATTTCGCCCCTTCTCCATCTCGCCCCTTTCGCCCCTTTCCCATCTCGCCCCTTTCCCATTTCGCCCCTTCTCCATTTCGCCCCTTCTCCATCTCGCCCCTTTCCCATTTCGCCCTTCTCCATTTCGCCCCTTCTCCATCTCGCCCCTTTCCCATTTCGCCCCTTCTCCATTTCGCCCCTTCTCCATCTCGCCCTTTCGCCCTTCCCATTTCGCCCCTTCTCCATCGCCCCTTTCCCATTTCGCCCCTTCCCATTTCGCCCCTTCTCCATCTCGCCCCTTTCGCCCCTTTCCCATCTCGCCCCTTTCCCATTTCGCCCCTTCTCCATCGCCCCTTCGCCCTTTCCCATCTCGCCCCTTTCCCATTTCGCCCCTTCTCCATTTCGCCCCTTCTCCATTCGCCCCTTTCCCATTCGCCCTTCTCCATTTCGCCCCTTTCCCATTCGCCCCTTTCCCATCTCGCCCTTTCCCATTTCGCCCTTCATTTCGCCCCTTTCCCATCTCGCCCTTTCCCATTTCGCCCCTTCTCCATTTCGCCCCTTTCCATTCGCCCTTCTCCATTTCGCCCCTTTCCATTTCGCCCCTTTCCATCTCGCCCTTCTCCATTTCGCCCCTTTCCCATTTCGCCCCTTCTCCATCTCGCCCCTTTCACGCCCTTTCCATTTCGCCCTTTCCCATTTCGCCCCTTCTCCATTTCGCCCTTCTCCATTTCGCCCCTTTCCATTTCGCCCCTTTCCCATTCGCCCCTTCTCCATTTCGCCCCTTTCCCATCTCGCCCTTTCCCATTTCGCCCCTTCTCCATTTCGCCCCTTTCCCATCTCGCCCCTTTCCCATTTCGCCCCTTCGCCATTTCGCCCCTTCTCCATCTCGCCCTTTTCCTTTCCCATTTCGCCCTTCCATTTCGCCCCTTCTCCTCCGCCCCTTTCCCATCTCGCCCCTTTCCCATTTCGCCCCTTTCCCATTCGCCCCTTCTCCATTTCGCCCCTTTCCCATCTCGCCCCTTTCCCATTTCGCCCCTTCTCCATTTCGCCCCTTCTCTATTTCGCCCTTTCTTCGCCCCTTCTCCATTTCGCCCTTCTCCATCTCGCCCATTTCGCCCCTTCTCCATTTCGCCCCTTTCCCATTTCGTCCCTTCTCCATTTCGCCCCTTCTCCATTTCGCCCCTTCTCCATCTCGCCTATTTCGCCCCTTCTCCATTTCGCGCCCTTCTCCATTTCGACCCTTCTCCATCTCGCCCCTTTCACCCCTTTCCCATCTCGCCCCTTTCCCATTTCGCCCCTTCTCCATTTCGCCCCTTCTCCATTTCGCCCCTTTCCCATTTCGCCCCTTCTCCATTTCGCCCTTTCCCATTCGCCCCTTCTCCATTTCGCCCCTTCTCCATTCGCCCCTTTCCCATCTCGCCCTTTCCCATTTCGTCCCTTCTCCATTTCGCCCTTCTCCATCTCGCCCCTTTCCATTTCGCCCTTCTCCATTTCGCCCCTTCTCATCTCGCCCCTTTCCATTTCGCCCCTTCTCCATTTCGCCCCTTCCATTTCGCCCCTTTCCATCTCGCCCCTTTCCCATTTCGCCCCTTCTCCATTTCGCCCCTTCTCCATCTCGCCCCTTTCCATTTCGCCCCTTCTCCATCTCGCCCCTTTCCCATTTCGCCCCTTCTCCATTTCGCCCCTTTCCCATTACGCCCCTTCTCCATTTTGCCCCTTTCCCATTTCGCCCCTTCTCCATTTCGCCCCCTTTCCCATTTCGCCCCTTCTCCATCTCGCCCCTTCTCCATTTCGCCCCTTTCCCATTACGCCCCTTCTCCATTTTGCCCCTTTCCCATTTCGCCCCTTCTCCATTTCGCCCTTTCGCCCCTTTCCCATTTCGCCCCTTCTCCATTTCGCCCTTCTCCATTTCGCCCCTTTCCCATCTCGCCCCTTTCCCATTTCGCCCCTTCTCCATTTCGCCCCTTCTTCTATTTCGCCCCTTTCCCATTTCGCCCCTTCTCCATTTCGCCCCTTCTCCATCTCGCCCATTTCGCCCCTTCTCCATTTCGCCCCTTTCCCATTTCGTCCCTTCTCCATTTCGCCCCTTCTCCATTTCGCCCCTTCTCCATCTCGCCCATTTCGCCCCTTCTCCATTTCGCCCCTTCTCCATTTCGACCCTTCTCCATCTCGCCCCTTCTCCATCTCGCCCCTTTTTTAAATTAGGCCACATAAAAATTAAACTTGTTTTGCTTGGTCGTGGGTCTTAGGGTTAGAGTTTATAGATCTAATGATGCATCCCATGAAGCATTGCAATAAGTCTGTTGACGAATCAGAGGCTGCATGGGACAGGGGGCGAGATGGGACAGGGGGCGAGATGGGACAGGGGGCGAGATGGGAATAAACCGGTACAGACAGCTATCAAAATGATGGGGGTTGTGGTGGAACATTACGGGACATAATTCACCGTGATATATAGTGTGTTGCACCACGGACCAGTTAGTGGGTGGTACCTTGTTCCGGTTGTTGTTGTTGTTGTTGTTAGCATTCCAGCTTCACGGTAGCATGTAGCAAGTATATTCTTTTGTCTGTAATCTAATGGAAAATAAAGTGTGGAGTTCCATACTTAACACACCGCCTCCGACTCCCATTCATCAGCTCTAAAGTGTCAATAAAAAACATCCATCTCCCCTAAAACATATACGAGCAGTCCATTATTAGACAGGCCCAAAACATGGTGTCTGATCCCCCCCACATGCTCCACCCAGACCCCAGCTCCTCCCGTCTGGTTGAACATTCAGGCTGAGCACTCACTCCTGCCTACAGCCTGTCCTTGAGAGTCTCAACACTCACATGTGATGTAATACACTTATGAATGTTGGCCATGAGGGTTGTGCAACAGGTCGCCTGCGTCAGTATGTGCATGAGTGATGATATGTGTATGTATTTTTATGTTTATTATGTTTGTATATGTACATGTATGCAGAACTGTATTGTAATGTATTCAGATCCACGAAGCTATTTCGTTGACTCAAAACCCATCTCTTGGCATCTGTCCTTCCTGTAGACTAATCTCCATCCCCTAGTTACCATCTACATGAGCATCACTTCAGTCTCATGCTTTCATCACATGGCAATACTTATGTTGGTGTATAATGTTTTTTATCATTTTGAAGCTACAGATGGAGCATCTTATTTCAGACAGTTTGAAACGCGAGGGTCGTGATTGAGATACTGGTCTTTGGCAGGTAACTGGCAGGTAGTAGGCAGGAAGCAGTAAGCTGGAGTCTGAAAAAGATGCTCCATCTGTATGCCGTTTGTATTTTGTTTTTGCTGTTGTTTGCGTTGTACAGCCCTTGAGGCATTCTTGTGATTTATAATACATTTTGATTGATTTGTATTTGATCTGCAGGACGGAGTCCAGAACACATGTCCTTACGGGGACAATAAAGTATATGGTATGGAAGGAGGAGGCACTGACTTGTCTCTGACGGCCACGATGGCCTCTGCGGCGCTCTCATAGTTGTGCTTCTCCATGTGGCGGTACATGGTGCTCAGCTCCACCTGCCGTCTGAAGTAGATATCCACCGAGCTCTGCTTCACTGTGGCGTAGATGAACTTATCCGACGGGTTACGCAGCTGAAAACAGAGCACAGGTCAACTCTGATCCGCCCGGAAACAGGGACAGGAAGCGCGTCCCCTGTAGACGATTGCTTATTTAGGGTTAAAGGTTAACTAGAGCTTACATCCAAATACATCCCAATGTTTGACCACATGTCATTTAGAGAATCTCTCAGAAAAAGTGGGTCAATGATTTGATGGTTGACTGACCCTTATAGGGGCTTCTTGGTTTCATGTATTTCATGTTTCATGCACTCACATCTGCATACTTATGTAAATATATGTTCATACAAATGCTCAATTTTTTAAACATTCACCAAAGCCCTTTTGTAATATTCTATCAAAGCAGGCGAGTGGAAAGACTTTGTGTAACATCTGCTGGTTTAAAGTGCTCTGTAATACCTTGTACCCGAGCAGGCAGCGCAACTCTCCTGGAAGGTCTAACGCATTTGAACTTATAAAATACTAATCTTTCTATGTATTCCCATGTGTTGTGAGCGGCTCACCCTGGGGTCGTTGATGCCAGTGATGCGCTCCTCAGGCCGGTCCAACACAAGGAAGGCTGCCAGGTTGGCAGTATATGATGCTACGATGATCATAGCGAATCCTGCCCACACCATACCAGAATCCTCGCTGAGAAACTCCTGGAGCTCCTACACACACACACACACACACCACACACACACACACACACACACACACACACACACACACACACAACACACACACACACACACACACACACACACACACACACACACACACACACACACACACACACACACACACACACCACACACACACACACACACACCACACACACACACACACACACACACACACACACACACACACACACACACACCACACACACACACACACACACAACACACACACAGACTCAGTGAGCTAAAGGACTCTCTCAGTGTTATCTCAGTGGGTCAGACTCAGTGAGCTAAAGGACTCTCTCAGTGTTATCTCAGTGGGTCCCTAACGTTTTGGTCACCATTAATGTAAACAGTTATTCCGAGGCACACCTTCATATGATCATTATAGTTATAAAAAAATAGAGAATAAATGAAAAACAGGTATGAGATACTATATGACAGTAAAAAATAATAAAGTTTAAAAGAGTGATTTGTAAAATATCCATAAAGAAAAAGTAAATCTGTTCCAGTTGTGTTTCATATGGGTGTTGAGAGAGGTATCCATAGATCTCTCCATGTTGCTCTCACAGTGCACCAGATTGATGCTTTTAACTTCAATATTTAAAAAAAAATCTTCCTGGGGGAGCATCCCCCGGACCCTCCTATGTGAGGTCCACACACCACCTATAAAAATAGCACTTTACCCTGCCTATATGCCGTGAGCTGATTATCGAGCCTTCATTGTAACAGCCGCGGGTGCACTGTGTGTGTGTGTGGGGATTGTTGCAGTAGAACATTCCTCTGTAGCGCCCGGTACCTTAATGGGAAACCCTAAATGTTTGAGCACCCTCTATGAAACGTCAAGCTACCCCACGCACACCAACAGAAATCAGCATAGACTTTTGAGAAAAAGTCAGACTTTGAGAAAAAAGTCAGAATTCTGAGAAAAAAGTCATATTTTGAGATTTTGAGAAAAAAATCATATTTTTGAGATTTAAGAAAAAGTCTGATTTTTGAGATTTTGAGAAAGTCATATTTTTTAGAAAGTCATATTTTTGAGAAAAAGTCATATTTTTGAGAAAAATCATATTTTTGAGAAAAAGTCAGAATTCTGAGATGTTGAGAAAAAAGTCATATTTTTGAGATTTTGAGAAAAAAAGTCATATTTTGAGAAAGTCATATTTTTGAGAAAGTCATTTTTGAGAAAAAGTCTGATTTTGAGAAAAAGTCTGATTTTGAGAAAAAGTCTGATTTTGAGAAAAGTCTGATTTTGAGAAAAAGTCAGATTTTTGAAAAAGTCTGAATTTTGAGATTTTGAGAAAAAGTCAGAATTTTGAGATTTTGAGAAAAAGTCAGAATTTTGAGAAAAGTCAGAATTTTGAGATTTTGAGAAAAAGTCAGAATTTTGAGAAACAACCAACAATTCTCTTTGTTTTGACTACTTCCGTTCTTGAGAGGTCAGAAATACATGGAACCTGAGATTGAAGCTCAAGCCGGGGACCAGGGAGACTTTTCTAACAGTTCCTAACCCCAGACATCAGAACAGGAGGTGGAGTACCAACCTTCTCCTATCCCAGAGTTCAACAGCACTCCCCATGAGAACCACATGGCGGAGGACAGGGTGAGGGCGTCTTCTTCTTCTTCTTCACTGTTCACTTTAAACCTTCCAAACGGGCTGCGGACACACAGGAAGTCACAACTGGTTATTGTTTGTTGATTCAAAGGACAGTCACAACAACAACACAACACTGCTCGTACAAACACACAAACAAACCTCCAGAGTCTGGTTCATCTGACGTTAATCACTAACAGGTGAACTCAGGGGGGGGGTCTCTCACCTGAAGCGGTCTAATAGGTAAAGCATCACTGACAGGGGGGGGTCTCTCACCTGAACCGGTCTAATAGGTAAAGCATCACTGACAGGGGGGGGTCTCTCACCTGAACCGGTCTAATAGGTAAAGCATCACTGACAGGGGGGGTCTCTCACCTGAACCGGTCTAATAGGTAAAGCATCACTGACAGGGGGGGGTCTCTCACCTGAACCGTCTAATAGGTAAAGCATCACTGACATGGGGGGGTCTCTCACCTGAACCGGTCTAATAGGTAAAGCATCACTGACAGGGGGGGGTCTCTCACCTGAACCGGTCTAATAGGTAAAGCATCACTGACAGGGGGGGTCTCTCACCTGAACCGGTCTAATAGGTAAAGCATCACTGCCACCACGTGGACCGACAGACCGACTAACAGCCACAGTGTGCTCTGGAACGGCTGCATGAGAGGAGTCCAGAGTGCTCCGTGGGATCTCCTGCAGACAGCAAACACAACACACACACACACACACACACACACACACACACACACACACACACACACACACCACACACCACACACACACACACACACACACACACACACACACAACACACACACACACACACACACACACACACACACCACACCACACACCACACACACACACAACACACCACACACACACACACACCACACACACACACACACACACACCACACCACACACACACAGCTTTAATCACCAGTCAGTGCGGTCTCTTCAAACAGCAGGTTGTTGGTTCGATCCCAGCCCGACAGTGTGTGTGTGTGTGTGTGTGTGTGTGTGTGTGTGTGTGTGTGTGTGTGTGTTGTGGTGTGTGTGTGTGTGTGTGTGTGTGTGTGTGTGTGTGTGTGTGTGTGTATTTGGAGCAGTACCTTCTTAACGAGGATGGTGAGACCCTGGTACTTGAAGGGTTTGGAGAACTCGATGTATTGGGCCCTCTCGTTGTTGATGGTCAGGGGGCCACGATCATATCGGCCAGCCCCCCCAGCAGCTCCCCCATCATGCCGTTCCACTCCTTCTTATTGCTGTTGTTCACCTGGAGATAAATAATACATATAATACATAAAATACATACGTACAATATTACCATCAGTCTGAAGTATTAAGGAAATATATCTATGAAAATGTTATATTACAATATAAATAATACATTAAAGGGGACCTATCATGCAAAATAATGTATTATTATTTAAATATAAATAATACATTAAAGGGGACCTATCATGCAAAATAATGTATTTTTATTTAAATATAAATAATACATTAAAGGGGACACTATCATGCAAAATAATGTATTATTATTTAAATATAAATAATACATTAAAGGGGACCTATCATGCAAAATAATGTATTATTATTTAAATATAAATAATACATTAAAGGGGACCTATCATGCAAAATGCACTTGTGTACGTCTTTTCTACATGAATATGTGTCCCCGGTTGTTCCAGGGAACTCACCAAGTGTCAGAAACAACCTCTCTCTATTTTCCTCCATACCCAAATCTCTAAAAAAGGGGCTGCAACGGATCTGACAGACATGTTTTTATATAGGTATGGCCTAGAATATATGTTTCAAATATAGCATGATAGGTCCACTTTAAATGAATGTATACTACAATATATAACAACAATAAACCAGACATGTTTTAATAATAATTATATGAAAAGAATACGTATGATATAATACAGTCAAAAATATCAAACCTTTAACATTATATTATAATATATAACAATATACAGTAAACAAAATGTGCCTTACACTACAATATATTATTTGATATACATATTTTTTTATCTTACGCGCTCCTGCGTGCCGAACTTCCCATCAGCCACGAGGTGAACCTCGTAGGTGAAGTTCATGCTCATCGCCAGCTTGATGAGCAGGTCGTCACAGAAACCATAGCAACACTGAGGGACGATGGGCTGACCTGCACACACACACACACACACACACACACACACACACACACACACACACACACACACACACACACACACACACACACACCACACACACACACACAACACACACACACACACACCACACACACACACACACCACAACACACACACACACACACACACACACACACACACCACACACACACACACTAAGAGACGTGCACTCCTCAATAATTGTTGGATTTACAGCATAACCCTCTCAGTTGAGTTAAGAAAGATATACACAAAGTGTGTGTGTGGTGTGTGTGTGTGTGTGTGTGTGTGTGGTGTGTGGTGTGTGTGTGTGTGTGTGTGTGTGTGTGTGTGTGTGTTGTGTGTGTGTGTGTGTGTGTGTGTACCTGGGAGTGTCCCATTGGGCCCGGTGCAGATCACCTTCTTGATCAGGACTCCGTTGAGCGTGAACTCCTCTTTACACGTCCCGTCAGTCTTCGTAGGTTTCACGTAACAAAGGGCTCCTGGTGGATGGTCACGATCTGCACACGCCACACACACACACACACACACACACACACACACACACACACACACACACACACACACACACACACACACACCACACACACACACACACACACACACACACACACACACACACACACACACACACACACACACACACACACCACACCACAGAGATACAATAACATAGTTAACACACACATTGTTACAACTCTTTTCATTTGATGCTGATTATCTACTTAAAGGGGACCTATCATGCAAAATGCACTTGTGTACGTCTTTTCTACATGAATATGTGTCCCCGGTGTTCCAGGGAACTCACCAAGTGTCAGAAAACACAACCCTCTCTATTTTCCTCCATACCCAAATCTAAAAAGGGGCTGCAACGGATCTGATAAAAACTGATCCAGATTTGAACACTGTCCTGACGTCAGGACGGTGGCGCTACGGCTATTGGGCCAACTCCACCAATCAGGAGGAGACAGCCACGGCCATTGCCTTCGAAAAGCGCTGGAGACGCCTGTAGTACATATGCCAGGCCTGTAGGTGGTGCTGTTCTCACTGAATCAGCCCTTGCTAAAACAGAGCTATAAATTGTCAATTGAGCAAAATGAGGCATGGCTAAATGCATGATCTGTTTGGTATTTTGAAAAAGAAAAGTATAAATATGCCTTATATAGGTATGGTCCTACACTATATTATTATAATATAGCATGATAGGTCCACTTTAAATTGATTAATAAATAAGAATTATCCGTACCTTCAGTTTAGTCGACATCTGATATCCAACTGGTTTTCTCCGTCTCTCCTCCGTGCCAGATGATTTTCCTCTGAGGGTTCATCACCACCTGGACACACACACACACACACACACACACACACACACACACACACACACACAACACCACACACACACACACACACACACACACAAACACACACACACACCACAACACACACACACACACACACACACCACACACACACACACACACACACACACACACACACACACACACACACCACACACACACACACCACACACACACACACACACACACACGTTTATATAGTGTGTATACAAGTGTATGACAAGGTGTGTATTTTGTTTTTCCGAAGTGTTTATCCAGGGTGTTTCCAGGTGCTTATATAGTTTTGTATCCAGGTGTATATACATGTTTTTTCCAGGTGTGTTTCCAGGTGTGTTCCAGGTGTTTTCCAGGTGTATATACATGTTTTTTTCCAGGTGTGTTTCCAGGTGTGTTTCCAGGTGTATATACATGTTTTTTTCCAGTGTGTTTCCAGGTGTGTTTCCAGGTGTGTTTCCAGGTGTGTTTCCAGGTGTGTTTCCAGGTGTGTATGCAGTTGTGTATCCAGGTTGGTATCCAGGTGTGTATCCAGGTGTGTATCCAGGTGTGTATCCAGGTGTGTATCCAGGTGTGTATGCAGTTGTGTATCCAGGTGTGTATCCAGGTGTGTATCCAGGTGTGTTTCCAGGTGTGTATCCAGGTGTGTTTCCAGTTGTGTTTGCAAGTGTGTTTTCAGGTGTGTTTTCAAGTGTCTAAACATGTGCGCTTCCAGGTGTCTAAACATGTGTGTATCAGGTGTGTTTCCAGGTGTGTATGCAGTTGTGTATCCAGGTGTGTATCCAGGTGTCTAAACATGTGTGTATCCAGGTGTGTTTCCAGGTGTGTATGGATATGTGTGGAGAGCACGCTTGTGAACTGTTAGCGCCGGAGCCTCGCTGCGGGGAAACTGTGGCGGGCAAAA
Organism: Trematomus loennbergii; assembly: GCA_012861695.1. NCBI lineage: Eukaryota > Metazoa > Chordata > Actinopteri > Perciformes > Nototheniidae > Trematomus > Trematomus loennbergii. Next base: position 12,534 of record JAAOOA010002686.1, on the reverse strand, counting down.
TTGCGCCGCATTTGCACATAAGATGCGTGATCTGCGTGTAGGGAGGGGCGGCCCTGTGTGTATCCAGGTGTGTATCCAGGTGTGTATCCAGGTGTGTTTCCAGGTGTCTGTAAGTGTATTTCCGTTGTCTAAACATGTGTGTATCAAGTTGTGTATACATGTGTGTTTCCAGGTGTGTTTGTAGATGTCTAAACATGTGTGTATTTAGTTGTGTATCCATGTGTTTGTCCAGGTGTGTTTGTAGGTGTCTAAACATGTGTGTATTTAGTTGTGTATCCATGTGTTTGTCCAGGTGTGTTTCCAGTTGTGTATGCAGGTGTGTTTCTAGGTGTGTATGCAGGTGTGTATCCAAGTGTGTATCCAAGTGTCTATCCATTTGTGTATCCAGGTGTGTTTCCAGGTGTGTATGCAGGTGTGTTTCCAGGTGTGTATCCAAGTGTCTATCCATTTGTGTATCCAGGTGTGTTTCCAGTTGTGTATGCAGGTGTGTTTCTAGGTGTGTATGCAGGTGTGTATCCAAGTGTCTATCCATTTGTGTATCCAGGTGTGTTTCCAGGTGTGTATCCAGGTGTGTTTCCAGGTGTGTATCCAGATGTGTTTCCAGGTGTGTTTCCAGGTCTGTATACATGTGTTTATCCAGGTGTGTATCCAAGTGTGTTTCCAGGTGTGTATCTAGGTGTTATACATGTGTATTTCCAGTTGTGTATTTAGTTGTGTATCCAGGTGTGTATACATGTGTTATCCAGGTGTGTATGCAGTTGTGATCCATATGTGTTTCCAGGTGTGTCTGCAGGTGTGTTTTGCAGGTGTGTATCCAAGTGTCTAAACATGTGTGTTTGCAGGTGTGTATCCAGGTGTGTTTCCAGGTGTGTCTCCAGGTGTGTTTGCAGGTGTGTTTGCAGGTGTGTCTCCAGGTGTGTATCCAGGTGTGTTTCCAGATGTGTCTCCAGGTGTGTTTGCAGGTGTGTATCCAAGTGTCTAAACATGTGGTGTTTCCAGGTGTGTATTTAGGTGTTTATACATGTGCGTATCCAAGTGTGTTTCCAGGTGTGTATGCAGTTGTGTATCCAGATGTGTATCCAGGTGTGTTTCCAGGTGTGTATCCAAGTGTGTATCTAGGTGTCTATACACGTGGGTATCCAGGTGGTATCTAGGTGTGTTTCCAGGTGTGTCTCCAGGTGTGTCCCCAGGTGTGTTTCCAGGTGTGTCTCCAGGTGTGTCCCCAGGTGTGTTTCCAGGTGTGTCTCCAGGTGTGTTTCCAGGTGTGTCTCCAGGTGTGTCTGCAGGTGTGTCCCCAGGTGTATTTCCAGGTGTGTCTCCAGGTGTGTCTCCAGGTGTGTCTCCAGGTGTGTCTCCAGGTGTGTTTCCAGGTGTGTCTCCAGGTGTGTTTCCCTACCTGTGACCCGTTGAAGACCCCGACCTGGACGACGCGCCCTTGTTTCTGCTGGTAGTTCATGATGCTGTAGGTAGCAGCGCCGGTCGCCGTCGTCGTTGAACTCGATGCGTCCCGTCAGACCGTCGGGATACTTTGATGACATCAGCACTCTGGAGAGCCAATCAGAGAGCAGAACACAACATTACATCACCAGATCACCAAACTTGAAAACAACCTTTAAACTGGCATTCCTCACTGATGGCCGACGAAGTGAGGTAAAACATTTAAATATAAAAATTACACAGACAGTTAAATACTGGACAGAATAATGGAAAAGGATAAAGAGACATTTCAGATTAACCTGGTTAATGTGCAGGTATTTTTTTCATACATATTTTTTATTTAAAACAATTACACATTTAAAAACCTGATATAGGACACAGACCCCCTCAAGTTCGGATAGTGGGGGTATTGCATTTTAGGCGACTGTATCTGTATCTTGATGTGTCCTTAGGCAAGATACTGTGTGTGTGGTGTGTGTGTGTGTGTGTGTGTGTGTGTGGTGTGTGTGTGTGTGGTGTGTGTGTGTGTGTGTGTGTGTGTGTGTGTGTGTGTGTGTGTGTGTGTGTGTGTGTGTGTGTGTGGTGTGTGTGTGTGTGTGTGTGTAATCCTCAGCTGTAGTGTCTGTGGTGGTGAATGTTATCATTGGGCAGGACTCAGACTGCTGAAGGTCTGTCTAAAGTGGAGCAGGTCACATGATCAGCGGGATGTCTAAAGTGGAGCAGGTCACATGATCAGCGGGATGTCTAAAGTGGAGCAGGTCACATGATCAGCGTGATGTGAGAGGACGGAGGTGAGGTCAGTCTGAGCGACGGGCAGCGTTATTATCCCCGAATCAGATCAGTGGAGCGTGTCCTGTTATATCTGAACACTACAGGAACACATCTATTAAATACATATATATATAAATCACTAGATCTTTGAAACAAGATATGACATGACATATATATTATATAGAGAGGGCATACCCATACACCCTTCAATTGTGTTTTTATGCTGCTATGGACAATCTTTCACTGATGCCCATTCTCAAGATATTGAAGTGACTGTTATTTTGTATTTACTGATTGTTGTGCTTTTATGTATGTCTTAAAGGTGGGTAGGTAAGTTTGAGAAACCGGCTGGAGATACACTTGTTGTTATATTCCATGGAATGCTCTTAACATCCGATAGCAATGAATATCTGAAGAGCTTTGACAATAAATCCATTAATAAATATCATCTGTGGAAGCTGTAGTACTGTAAAAAGCACGACCAATCATCTGAGCCGGCCCGGCTAAAGTCTGGATGGCCTACCTGCCTGTCAGCCTTCCATCTGTTCACAAACTTATCTCGTGCCCTCATTGGTCATGTGCGCGTTCGTGTGTGTTGGAGGAGGGGCTCTGTAAGTCAGAATTTTGAGATTTTTGGGGAAAAGTCAGAATTTTTGAGATTTTTGGGGAAAAGTCAGAATTTTGATTTTTGGAAAAGTCAGAATTTTGGGAAAAAGTCAGAATTTTGATATTTTAAGGAAAAAGTCAGAATTTTGATATTTTAAGGAAAATCAGAATTTGGAAAAATGTCTGGATATTGAGGAAAAAGTCAGAATTTTGATATTTTGGGGAAAGTCAGAATTTTTATATTTTAGGAAAAAGTCAGAATTTGAGAAAAATGTCCGGATTTTGAGGAAAAAGTCAGAATTTTGAGATTTTTGGGGGAAAGTCAGATTTTGGGAAAAAATTCCAGATTTTCTCCGGTTGTGTATTTTCAAATTCTAGCGATCTCGAGCTGGTTTCTCCAAACTTACCTACCCTACCTTTAAAGTGTGCATATGTATAAATGTGTCTTGTATATATACATATTCTTATACATATTTATATATTTGTTTTTGTATTCTGGATTGTGGGAAACTGTATTTCGATCTCTCTGTACACACAAACTGGAAGATAAAGTCAATCGGAGCACGAGTGTTACATAGTGATGTCACCATGTTCCGGAAGAAAACAAAGGAGTCCAATGGAGGTGTTTCAGGTAGCATAGGGGAACTGTGTGTGACAGAAACTCCCTCTGGAGGGAACACAGGGGTTTCAGCCTCTGCAGACCATTTGCATGCACTACAAAAACACCACAGAAGAAGAATAGCACCCCTTTAAGTAAACACAAGGAGGACGGAAGTATAACTCGTGTCTAAGCCTATAGCAGCTAAACTAGCGTGTCTCCCTTAGGATAGGTGAGGGATAAGGGTAGCAAGTAAGAAGTAAGGAACAGAGGTGGAGAGGCACAACGTGTCTACGTACATGCACACACACACACACACACACACACACACACACACACACACACACACACACACACACACACACACACACACACACACACACACACACACACACACACACACACACACACACACACACACACACTTGAATGAAACCTAGATCTTTCACATCAGATCACATGAACGCTGTGCTCTCTGTATCTGGTGTCCGGTGCATCGTGTCCTGACGTGTGATTGGTTTACATGTGGACTGTATTTCTCAGTCAGCTAAATATCTCTGCTGTCTGAACAAAGCCCAAACATGCCACCTGCTAGATACTGAGAAACAAAGCCAGAGCAAACAGAGTCCTAATCCACGTGACTGAAATCAAATGTGTGTAAAGATTATAGAGATCTCACTCTGCACACTTCTACCATTTACAAACACTGACAGACACACAACAACTGTTCTTTACATATTGAAGAGTATTTCCAGTTATACATAAAAAAAACATATTTTATCAGACAGTTTACAACCTAACAATTCACAAAACCGATCAAATGCAGCCATTTAGCTTAGCGGTGGTGACGTGAAGTCATGTGACCGTGCTGTAGTTACTTTATAGCCCAACATTAGCCACCTTTAGCTTAGCGGTGGTGACGTGAAGTCATGTGACCGTGCTGTAGTTCTTTATAGCCCAACATTAGCCACCTTTAGCTTAGCGGTGGTGACGTGAAGTCATGTGACCGTGCTGTAGTTCTTTATAGCCCAACATTAGCCACCTTTAGCTTAGCGGTGGTGACGTGAAGTCATGTGACCGTGCTGTAGTTCCTTTATAGCCCACATTAGCCTCCTTTAGCTTAGCGGTGGTGACGTGAAGTCATGTGACCATGCTGTAGTTCCTTTATAGCCCAACATTAGCCTCCTTTAGCTTAGCGGTGGTGACGTGAAGTCATGTGACCGTGCTGTAGTTCCTTTATAGCCCAACATTAGCCACCTTTAGCTTAGCGGTGGTGACGTGAAGTCATGTGACCGTGCTGTAGTTCCTTTATAGCCCAACATTAGCCCCTTTAGCTTAGCGGTGGTGACGTGAAGTCATGTGACCGTGCTGTAGTTCCTTTATAGCCCAACATTAGCCACCTTTAGCTTAGCGGTGGTGACGTGAAGTCATGTGACCGTGCTGTAGTTCCTTTATAGCCCAACATTAGCCACCTTTAGCTTAGCGGTGGTGACGTGAAGTCATGTGACCGTGCTGTAGTTCCTTTATAGTCCAACATTAGCCTCCTTTAGCTTAGCGGTGGTGATGTGAAGTCATGTGACCGTGCTGTAGTTCCTTTATAGCCCAACATTAGCCACCTTTAGCTTAGCGGTGGAGACGTGAAGTCATGTGACCGTGCTGTAGTTCTTTATAGCTAACATTAGCCACCTTTAGCTTAGCGGTGGAGACGTGAAGTCATGTGACCGTGCTGTAGTTCCTTTATAGCCCAACATTAGCCACCTTTAGCTTAGCGGTGGTGACGTGAAGTCATGTGACCGTGCTGTAGTTCCTTTATAGCCCAACATTAGCCACCTTTAGCTTAGCGGTGGAGACGTGAAGTCATGTGACCGTGCTGTAGTTCTTTATAGCCCAACATTAGCTTTATCATTAGCCACCTTTAGCTTAGCGGTGGTGACGTGAAGTCATGTGACCGTGCTGTAGTTCTTTATAGCCCAACGTTAGCCACCTTTAGCTTAGCGGTGGTGACGTGAAGTCATGTGACCGTGCTGTAGTTCCTTTATAGCCAAACATTAGCCCCTTTAGCTTAGCGGTGGTGACGTGAAGTCATGTGACCGTGCTGTAGTTCCTTTATAGCCCAACATTAGCCACCTTTAGCTTAGCGGTGGTGACGTGAAGTCATGTGACCGTGCTGTAGTTCCTTTATAGCCCAACATTAGCCACCTTTAGCTTAGCGGTGGTGACGTGAAGTCATGTGACCGTGCTGTAGTTCTTTATAGCCCAACATTAGCACCTTTAGCTTAGCGGTGGAGACGTGAAGTCATGTGACCGTGCTGTAGTTACTTTATAGCCCACATTAGCCACCTTTAGCTTAGCGGTGGTGACGTGAAGTCATGTGACCGTGCTGTAGTTACTTTATAGCCCAACATTAGCCACCTTTAGCTTAGCGGTGGTGACGTGAAGTCATGTGACCGTGCTGTAGTTCCTTTATAGCCCAACATTAGCCACCTTTAGCTTAGCGTGGTGACGTGAAGTCATGTGACCGTGCTGTAGTTCCTTTATAGCCCAAACATTAGCCACCTTTAGCTTAGCGGTGGTGACGTGAAGTCATGTGACCGTGCTGTAGTTCCTTTATAGCCCAACATTAGCCACCTTTAGCTTAGCGGTGGTGACGTGAAGTCATGTGACCGTGCTGTAGTTCCTTTATAGCTAACATTAGCCACCTTTAGCTTAGCGGTGGTGAGTGAAGTCATGTGACCGTGCTGTAGTTCCTTTATAGCCCAAACATTAGCCACCTTTAGCTTAGCGGTGGTGACGTGAAGTCATGTGACCGTGCTGTAGTTCCTTTATAGCCCAACATTAGCCACCTTTAGCTTAGCGGTGGAGACGTGAAGTCATGTGACCGTGCTGTAGTTCCTTTATAGCCAACATTAGCCACCTTTAGCTTAGCGGTGGAGACGTGAAGTCATGTGACCGTGCTGTAGTTCCTTTATAGCCCAACATTAGCCACCTTTAGCTTAGCGGTGGAGACGTGAAGTCATGTGACCGTGCTGTAGTTCCTTTATAGCCCAACATTAGCCACCTTTAGCTTAGCGGTGGACGTGAAGTCATGTGACCGTGCTGTAGTTCCTTTATAGCCCAACATTAGCCACCTTTAGCTTAGCGGTGGTGATGTGAAGTCATGTGACCGTGCTGTAGTTCCTTTATAGCCCAACTTAGCCACCTTTAGCTTAGCGGTGGTGACGTGAAGTCATGTGACCGTGCTGTAGTTCCTTTAGCTAACATTAGCCACCTTTAGCTTAGCGGTGGTGACGTGAAGTCATGTGACCGTGCTGTAGTTCCTTTATAGCCCAACATTAGCCACCTTTAGCTTAGCGGTGGTGACGTGAAGTCATGTGACCGTGCTGTAGTTCCTTTATAGCCCAAACATTAGCCACCTTTAGCTTAGCGGTGGTGACGTGAAGTCATGTGACCGTGCTGTAGTTCCTTTATAGCCCAACATTAGCCACCTTTAGCTTAGCGGTGGTGACGTGAAGTCATGTGACCGTGCTGTAGTTCCTTTATAGCCCAACATTAGCCACCTTTAGCTTAGCGGTGGTGACGTGAAGTCATGTGACCGTGCTGTAGTTCCTTATAGCCCAACATTAGCCACCTTTAGCTTAGCGGTGGTGACGTGAAGTCATGTGACAGTGCTGTAGTTCCTTTATAGCCCAACATTTACTTCAGAAATCATAAAGTGGTGTTAATATGTGGAGATTATCCTGCTGAACTAAACGTCTAAGAATCATAGATGTTTGTTTCTCAGGGCTTCTGTACGTTCAGAACACACGGAAAAACCCCGACTGAGATCTGAAGTCAACAGAAGAAGATAAAGATCTGATAACATCCTCATCACTTAGTTGACCTTTCACCTGGATCAGCGTTGATACTGACCGTTTGAAGAGCGGCCCGGTCCTCCAGATGTTGGTGTTTCCCACGCAGCCCCTCGGAGGCTCCGTGATGTTCTCCTTCTCAAACAGCTCCTGCAGCGACTGAGCCACGACGCCACCGCATCCGCGATGTGAGCAGACTCGTTCTTACCGTTTATCAGCTGGAGGCCCAGCAGGCCTGCACCACACACACACACCACACACACACACACACACACACACACACACACACACACACACACACACACACACACACACACACACACACACACACACACACACACACACACACACACACACACACACACACACACACACACACACACACACACACACACACACACACACACACACACACACACACAGACCACACACACACACACACACACACACACACAAAGGAGAGGTTACACACACAGCAGAAAGTGGGCTGCAGACTGGAAACTGCCCTCATTCATACGGCTAATTAACTCGCACACACAGTTTAACTAATCTTATAGATGTAACTAAAGGAGTGCTTCAGTGTAATTCAAACACACACACACACACACACATCTCAGGGCTTCAGGCGTCAGGTCATTGTTCAGTACCACCAAACTGCATGCTGGGAGTTCACTCTGAGAATCACAGCCGTTTGTCTGAGGAAAGAGAAAAGCCTCACTGGGACGTTATGACTGTGCCTGGTGATTTCCTTCAGCAGAAACTAGTCACACTGCAACGAAAAGTGTCTACATCTGCGCTCCAGCTAACTGAGAACAGCACGCTAACACCATTAGCATTCCCTAATGAAACTGCCAGGAACATCTAGCTAATATTTACTAATGAAAACACTGAGAACAGCAGGCTAACACCGTTAGCATTCCCTAATGAAACTGCCAGGAACATCTAGCTAATATTTACGAATGAAAACACTGAGAACAGCAGGCTAACACCGTTAGCATTCCTAATGAAACTGCCAGGAACATCTAGCTAATATTTACTAATGAAAACACTGAGAACCACAGAAACTACTAGCTAGTGCTGTTAGCAGGTGTAGCTAGCTAGTGCCTTCTGAGCAGATAAATATTCAGCCATTAAAACAGCTAGCTAACATTAGCACTGTTCAGCTGTTAACTGAAACTGAGCACTGCAGAAGCATTCCTGCCCAACGGCCCCCTTCAATCACGAAGACAGGATAAGCTACCTTTCTTAAGTTAAAAATAAAGAGTAGAACTGGTTATTGCAGTTAAAAAACTGATTCTGAATTAAGTTAACGTGTCCCGTGGCGCAGAGGAATGCTAACGGTGCTAGCAGACGGTTGTCCGTTAGCTGAAGCATCAAATGCAGAAACCTTTCCTCATAATGTGACAAGTGTCTGGTAAAGAAAAACAACATCAAAATCCATAACGTCACAGTACTGCTTCTTAGGTTTCTTTTCAGGGAATCGTTTCAGAGAGCAGGGTGGACACAATAACAGGAACACCTGTGGGATCTGATGCAAGCAACACAACAGCAGCAGAAATACCTCTGAGAAGACTTCAGGTCTGTTAGTGGTACACCTGTGACGCTTCGGTGTTTACTGTTGAATTCTACGTCAGGTACGAGTGTTCATGTTGTCATGTTCACCCACTCTTCATAACTCATTATTTAGAGGTCTTTACACACCTGTACAGAAACTCAGGGAGGTGGTGGTGGACATTTTGGAGCAGATTCAAATCACGGTGCGGATACTAGCATTATTTTAAATATAGGAAACGGCCTTGGCGGAGTCATGGTCCTTTCTAGTTCATTTTAACTGGTAAGCACTGGTGTTCCTGAGATCCAGGACTGTTCTATCGATAAGGAACTGTGTTAAAATAATGGTTTTGATTTTAAACATGGCAAGGAATTAATTAATAAACACATATTTGTGTGTTTTGGTATAGGTTCTTAATGGTATTATTTGAGCCAAAACTCTTACACTGCAATGCATATAGATAGTCGATGTTGGGTTATTAATTATAACTTATTTTCTGGTGTCAATAATAAATAAAGAAGTGATGAATATCCAAATCCAAAAGGGTTTTCATGAAAATAAAAGTCCTATTTTCTGACGATATTTAAAACTCAATCTCCTCTCACGTTGTCTTCTTTATGGATAAGGCTGCTGGTATTAACAGTTGTTAAAGTAAACCAGGTGGTTCAATCAATAATAAACGTGTCTTTAATCTGAAACGGTTTCCCTAAAAAGAAACCCCAAACTTCTCTGGCAGAGACAGAACAGCTGAGGATTATTTTCAGAGTGCTATCTTGCCACACTTTTAAGAACATGATGGATCATCTTTGACACATCTGGAGTTACGGGAAGGGACAGGGATGTGTAGAAAAATTACACATCATTTTTAAGAGTGCAGCAGCTGGTGAGGATGTTTTCTGAAACAGAAAGGGATCAGAGCGGGACAGATCACCCAGCAGCCAGAGGGACGCACCTGAGGGTCAACGTGGACCAGGTTTACTTTAACTCCAACATTATGCCCCAGGAAGTCTTCAAACAGCGGCCAAAGGCTCTTCTGCAGATCCAATGTAGATATATGGAGGGTCTTACATGGCCAAAAGTATGTGGACATCTCAAATATCTAAATAACTGTAGTGAAAGTCCAAAGTTTTCCACTAACAGACAGCTGGCTAGTGTTGACTAATGAAGACACTTACAATAACTGGCTACCAATGTAGCATTGCCCATAGAGACTACTGGGAACGAACAAGCTAACACTTTCTGCTTAAACCACTAGCTAGCGCGCTGTTAGCCCTGAAGCTAGCTATTACTCCTAAAGTAAAGTTAGCTAATAATCATCCTTTCATAGACCTAATAGCAGATTATATTAAGGAAAGATAAATAAAGCGAACATTAAACCTTTCGCTTAACCTGTTAAGCCCCGAGCCTGTTTTTCATGTTTCAGGCTCGAAAATGACATGCCCAAAACAAATGACTACAACTTCACTTCTAAAAGGGTTATATGAATAATTTCTTTTCTCAAAGCAAGGTTACATCTGTGAGTTGGATGTAGAAGTGTCAGAATGCAATATAGATGTTTCTCAGTCAGAGTAAATCCAGATGGAACATAGCAAAAAAAGGTAAATTCTTACCTCCGCCTAAAGAAAAAACATTACTTATAGTGAAAACCACCCTTGAATGATGGGATGGTAGACTAAAAGCTTTAGGAATCCAAACTATAACATATAATAAGTACCCTGTATCAAGATTGAGGCCAAAACAAGTTAAATTTGAACCTTTTAGAGAGGTTTAGCAAAAAAAGTTCCAGGCGGAATAAGCTTTCGGCACATTTGGGTACATCTGGTTCCTCAGTGCCATTTGACCTTTTTCAGGTACCAGACTATAAAAATGATGTATTACATTGAATTATCACATAGGTATTCATTCCATCCAAATTTTAAAAATTTAAATTTTTTAAAAAAAGACCCGCCGACGGGGGCTTTGGGCTTAACAGGTTAATATTAGCTTGACAATTAAAGGGTTATTCCAATTTACAAAACTATTCCAAGATGTTTTACTCGTGAATATCAAAAGAATGTGACCGTAAATTAAGACTTCTTTGAAATAGTCAGTTTTTAAGAGAAAAGCTATTCATGTTTTGGACTACTGACTCAACTACATATAGAGTATATTAACGTATCGTCATGAACACACCAAGTTCGTCCCCAGAATATCCCAGGAGAGCCTGAACACACCATATCTACTATTGGTGTCCACATACTTCTAGCCGTATCAGCGTGTTGACGTTCATCTGGCTGCCCGAGTGATCAGCTGACTCAATAAGCCCCGCCCCCCCTACTCCCAGTGGGCGGGAACTCTATCGGCCAATGGCTATAGGGGCAGATCATCAAAGCAGGAAACGGGAAGCAGCGGCGGCATCTTACCAGTTTGTTCAGACCACGTCATGGTAATCGTAGCAACATTAGCAGTTTTTAAACCCACCCAAACCCCCCCCTCGACCCGAATATCCCCCCCCCCCCCCCCAACACATGTTTAGTGTACGTGAGAACGAGCAGACGGGCGGGCGGAACACACTATAGAAAATGAAACAAACAAAAAGATGTTAGACACATTTAAGCACACAGTTACAATGAGCCAGAAAGAAAACGTGGTTAGGAACCTTTAAACATGTCTCTCTTTTGTTTAGTTTGTTTTTACAGATGTTTAAACGTTCAACCAGCAGTTAGAGAAAAACCAGAGAAACACGACCAGGATGCTGAGCAGCAAACTGACTGTGATGAAGAGGAGAATCTTCCTTCATCAGAGACCTGCAGCACTACAGACAGACAGAGAGGCGGCCATGTTTCCATCCAACGGCTCCGTAAACACACGTACCAGTATGTAGTGTCTCTACTTTAAAGAGTCCTCTCCTGCTGATGTTCAGTGTATATCAGTATGTAGTGTCTCTACTTTAAGAGTCCTCTCCTGCTGATGTCAGGTGTATATCAGTATGTAGTGTCTCTACTTTAAAGAGTCCTCTCCTGCTGATGTTCAGGTGTATATCAGTATGTAGTGTCTCTACTTTAAAGAGTCCTCTCCTGCTGATGTTCAGGTGTATATCATATAGTGTCTCTACTTTAAAGAGTCCTCTCTGCTGATGTTCAGGTGTATATCAGTATGTAGTGTCTCTACTTTAAAGAGTCCTCTCCTGATGTTCAGGTGTATATCAGTATGTAGTGTCTCTACTTTAAAGAGTCCTCTCCTGATGATGTTCAGGTGTATATCAGTATGTAGTGTCTCTACTTTAAAGAGTCCTCTCCTGCTGATGTTCAGGTGTATATCAGTATGTAGTGTCTCTACTTTAAAGAGTCCTCTCCTGCTGATGTTCAGGTGTATATCAGTATGTAGTGTCTCTACTTTAAAGAGTCCTCTCCAGCTGATGTTCAGGTGTATATCAGTATGTAGTGTCTCTACTTTAAAGAGTCCTCTCCTGCTGATGTTCAGGTGTATATCAGTATGTAGTGTCTCTACTTTAAAGAGTCCTCTCCTGCTGATGTTCAGGTGTATATCAGTATGTAGTGTCTCTACTTAAAGAGTCCTCTCCTGCTGATGTTAGGTGTATATCAGTATGTAGTGTCTCTACTTTAAAGAGTCCTCTCCTGCTGATGTTCAGGTGTATATCAGTATGTATGTCTCTACTTTAAAGAGTTCTCTCCTGCTGATGTTCAGGTGTATATCAGTATGTAGTGTCTCTACTTTAAAGA
>JAAOOA010002685.1:0-37613 GCA_012861695.1 Trematomus loennbergii | reverse complement strand
TTATTATGGAGTCAGTTCTTGGTGAGTTTTATTTTGAAATCCGTTCTTGGTCCCTTCTTTTTATGAAGGCATGTCTTGGTGACTTTTATTTTGAAATCCGTTCTTGTTACCTTATTTTTATGAAGGCATGTCTTGGTGACTTTTATTTTGAAATCCGTTCTTCGTCACGTTTATTATGGAGTCAGTTCGGTGAGTTTTATTTTGAAATCCGTTCTTGGTCCCTTCTTTTTATGAAGGCATGTCTTGGTGACTTTTATTTTGAAATCCGTTCTTGCTCCCTTATTTTTATGAAGGCATTCTTGCTGACTTTTATTTTGAAATCCGTTCTTCGTCACGTTTATTATGGAGTCAGTTCTTGGTGAGTTTTATTTTGAAATTCGTTCTTGGCCCTTATTTTTATGAAGGCATTTCTTGCTGACTTTTATTTTGAAATCGTTTTCATTTGAGGCATGAGAGAAAAACATTTTTTTTATTTTTTTTATTTCTTCTTTATTTATCCAGGTTGTATCCCATTGAGATCATTGATCTTTTTCAAGGGAGACCTGCTCAAGTAGGTTCCACATGAAACATTAAAAACATAAACAGAACAACAAAAGGACATCATACAGTATCATTACAGGGATTACAATTTACATACTATCCACATGCACAGGTACCAACAGCTTCCGATTCAGTAGCATCCAACCGAGCTTTAAAAACATTTAGTGGCACCAGATTGCTCAGTTTCCATTTTAATTGCAGACTATTCCAGGACAGTGGAGCTGCGCATCTAAATGCTATCCCTAAGACAGTCCTAGCAGTTGGCACATTTAATAAAACCACAGCATGCGATCTCAGGCAGTAGCCACTTACAATTCGCCGTGAGATCAGGGAGCAGATGTAGGATGGAAGTTTCCCTAACATGGCTTTATATATAAAAATGTACCAGTGACTGAGCCTCCGTACAGTTAGTGAAGGCAGACCAGCCCTTGCATACAGGGTACAGTGATGGGTTAATGCTTTACAGTTTGTCACAAATCTCAGTGCACTGTGATACGCAGCATCTAACTTGACCAGGCAATTGGCAGGTGCATTCATATAAATCAAATCACCATAGTCCAGCACAGGTAAAAAGGTCACAGACTAGCCTTTTTCTGGCCTCGAGCGAGAAACAGGACTTGTTCCTGTAGAAGAAACCTAGCCTAACCCTCAGTTTTTTAAGCAGGTTATTGACATGACGTTTAAAAGTGAGACAATCATCAAGCCAGATACCAAGGTATTTGTAACAGGCAACCACTTCAAGTTTTATTCCTTGCGTAGTTAAATATCTAAAACAGGCTCTGGTGTCTTTTTAGCTTTTGAAAAGAGCATTACCTTGGTTTTATCAACATTTAAAAGAAGCTTTAGTTCAGAGAGCTGAGTCTGAATAATGTTAAAAGCAGCTTGCAATTCAACAACAGCCTCCTTAATGGAGGGACATGCACAGTACATAACGGTATCGTCCGCATAAAAATGTAAGGTTGCTCCATCGACATTTTCACCTAAACTATTGATGTAGATGGAGAATAAAAGTGGACCTAAAACAGAACCTTGAGGAACACCATTAGTAATGTTTAACCACTCAGAAGACAGCCCATCAAAATGAACACATTGGGACCTTTCAGAGAGGTAGTTCACAAACCACCCCACTGCATGGCTGGATAGCCAATACTGAGTAGCCTCTGCTTTAAGATGCGATGATCGACGGTATCAAACGCTTTGGAAAGGTCAATAAATAGAGCTGCACACTCTGCTTATTATCTAAAATACTCGCCACATCATTCACCACTTTCATTGTGGCAGTGATGGTGCTATGTTGCTTTCTGAAGCCTGACTGATGTTTAGACAGGATGTCATTTGTACATAAAAACACCTTTACCTGCTCACTCACTAGGCGTTCAAGAACCTTAGCCAGAACTGATAATTTAGAGATGGGCCTATAATTATTTAAAAAGTGCCTCCCCACCTTTCAGTAGAGGCAGGACATACGCTGACTTCCACATTTTGGAATTGTGTTTGTGCTGAGGGAGAGGTTAAAAGAGAAGTGAGTAAAGGGCAGGAAGTTGGTCGTGTTCAGGGTGTTGTTTAAATGTGGGTTCAATCCAGCTGTTCTGACAGGTTGTTTGTGACTCCCTGAGCTGCTGAACTGGAACATTCAGTTCCTCTGCACCTGCTCACCTCTCCATTAACTCAACCTGTCTCAGAACATGGTGTCTTTAATAACACCTTCATGGCTTCAGGCTTATTGTCCCATTATCAAACAGGTTATTAACAGGCGGGCGGGGCGATGGTGAATAATATCTTGGTACTTATTAGTGGTGATTGATACCAAGCAGGGCCGTTTCTTCCTATAGGCGGACTATCCAGATGCATAGGGCCCCCGCGGCCACTAGGGGGCCCCAAGCTGAACGTTCAGGTTCAGCCTCAATATATTTGGGGAGAATTCAAATGAGCCGTCTTTATTTGTAGACAGCCAAAAATGTTCCCCTGGAGGATTTTCCAGCTCAACTTTATCTGCAGTCGCCATTTCGACAGTCCTGAAATTACTGACTACATTTGAACGCATCCCTGTGACCAGCTCTCATAGTATGCCTCTCGTCCAATGAAATGACTTGGTTGCTCTATGACGCGTTGAACCCAATGTGAGCATATTACTCTGAATGCTGCGACGCCAAAAAGTTGTTCACGTTCTCAATTTTTTTTAATACGTTTAACGTTATATTCGTTCGGTACACTTCGGTACACACGTGTACCGAACCGAAGGGCCCATACCGATATTCTCGGTACGAATACGTATACCGTTACCCCCCTAATATAAACACAACTAAACTGCAATGATAGCAAAGCTGTGGCTTGTGTTGTGGGATCAATAAAGTCAGATCAAGGTGGCTTTTATTTTGAAGGCAGTTCTTCATGGCTTTTATTTTGAAGTCAGTTCTTCATGGCTTTTATTTTGAAGTCAGTTCTTCATGGCTTTTATTTTGAAGTCAGTTCTTAATGGCTTTATTTTGAATCGTTTCTTCATGGCTTTTATTTTGAAGTCAGTTCTTCATGGCTTTTATTTTGAAGTCAGTTCTTCATGGCCTTTATTTTGAAGGCAGTTCTTCATGGCTTTTATTTTGAAGCAGTTCTTCATGGCTTTATTTTGAAGTCAGTTCTTCATGGCTTTTATTTTGAAGTCAGTTCTTCATGGCTTTTATTTTGAAGGCAGTTCTTCATGGCTTTTATTTTGAAGTCAGTTCTTCATGGCTTTTATTTTGAAGTCAGTTCTTCATGGCCTTTATTTTGAAGGCAGTTCTTCATGGCTTTTATTTTGAAGGCAGTTCTTCATGGCTTTTATTTTGAAGTCAGTTCTTCATGGCTTTTATTTTGAAGTCAGTTCTTCATGGCTTTTATTTTGAAGGCAGTTCTTCATGGCTTTTATTTTGAAGGCAGTTCTTCATGGCTTTTATTTTGAAGGCAGTTCTTCATGTCGCTCTTAATCCAAAGGCAGTTTATCTGATTGTGCAAAGTTGATATTTTTTCTAAAACCGTATTTCATATTTTTTTCCAGGTGTGATCTCCAAGTGTGACTCGGGCCAGGACTCCCCCTCCCCCTCCTCCACCCCCCACACTCGGGGGGGTTTTCCTCCCCCCCCACCACGCCTCGAGCAGGTCCCCCCCTCAGGGCCCCCTCCCCCAGCTTCTCTCCCCCCCCAGCTCCTCTTCCCCCCCCAGCTCCCTCGTGTCCCTCCCACCCCCCCCTCTCACCTGGGACCCCCCTTCCCCCCCTCTCACCTGGGACCCCCCTCTCATCTGGGACCCCCATTCCCCCCCTCTCACCTGGGACCCCCATTCCCCCCTCTCACCTGGGACCCCCCCCTTCCCCTGTCAGCTGAGGCCCCTCCCCAGGGCCTCACCCCTGCCCCCCCCAGGCCTGACGCACCCCGGCCTCCCCTCCATGCTGCAGAGCCCCCCCGCCCTCATCAAGGTAAGCAGAGGAAACTGTATCTGTTAAGGATGATACATGCTTTTATTTGAAATGTTAGTATACATTAAAATAGTTTACACATTTTATGGAGAATATTTTAAATTCCAGTTTTAGTCGCTACAAGGTCACTTTTATTTTGAAATTAGATATTGGTAACTTTTATTTTGAAGTACGTTTTATTTTGAAATTAGATATTGGTCACTTTTATTTTGAAGTATTAGTATACATTAAAATAGTATATGAGAATAGAGCAAATGTGTATTTTAAATTCCGGTTTTAGTCACTTTTATTTTGAAATCGATTCAAGGTCACTTTTATTTTGAAGTAAGGAGAGGAAAGCAGCTGTAACATATAAACTGTTTTTATTAAGGATGATACATGCTTTTATTTTGAAATGTTAGTATACATTAAAATAGTATATGAGAATAGGGCAAATGGTTATTTTACATTCCAGTTTTAGTCGCTTTTATTTTGAAAGTTAGATCTAAGTCACTTTTTAAAATCAGATCAAAGTCACTTTTTAAAATCAGATCTAGGTCACTTTTTTTTTTAAAGTAAATTCTCAATGACTTTCTTTGAATGAACATCTTTGTCTCTGAGATGAGTGTGACTCTTTAAAGCTGCCTCTCCACTAACCCCTCCCCTAAACTCCCCCTCCGTCCGGCAGCAGAGGAAGAGTCAGAAGAGGAAAGCCGACACCACGACTCCCGCCAACGACCAGCTCAGCGAGTCCTCGCCCGCCGACGCCCGGCCGCGGCGCGACAGCATCCGCCCGGCCAAGACGCCCAGGAAGGAGGCGTCTCAGCCGGACTCCCAGCTGCACCCGGGCGGGGGGGCGCTGCTGGGGGGGGGGGCGGGCCTCTGAGCAGGCAGGAGCAGATGAGGTCCTGTAACAGAGTCCTCAAAGAACTGATGTCTAAGAAACACATCGGATACGCATGGCCCTTCTACAAGCCGGTGGACGCCCGAGCGCTGGGGCTGCACGACTACCACGACATCATCAAGCACCCCATGGACCTGAGCACTGTGAAGGTCAGTACTACAGAGTACTACACACTGTGTACAAGTACTCACACCCCATGGACCTGAGCACTGTGAAGGTCAGTACTACAGAGTACTACACACTGTGTACAAGTACTAACACCCCATGGACCTGAGCACTGTGAAGGTCAGTACTACAGAGTACTACACACTGTGTACAAGTACTCACACCCCATGGACCTGAGCACTGTGAAGGTCAGTACTACAGAGTACTACACACTGTGTACAAGTACTAACACCCCATGGACCTGAGCACTGTGAAGGTCAGTACTACAGAGTACTACACACTGTGTACAAGTACTCACACCCCATGGACCTGAGCACTGTGAAGGTCAGTACTACGAGTACTACACACTGTGTACAAGTACTCACACCCCATGGACCTGAGCACTGTGAAGGTCAGTACTACAGAGTACTACACACTGTGTACAAGTACTAACACCCCATGGACCTGAGCACTGTGAAGGTCAGTACTACAGAGTACTACACACTGTGTACAAGTACTAACACCCCATGGACCTGAGCACTGTGAAGGTCAGTACTACAGAGTACTACACACTGTGTACTCACACCCTGTGTGTGTGTGTGGTGTGTGTGTGTGTGTGTGTGTGTGTGTGTGTGTGTGTGTGTGGTGTGTGTGTGTGTGTGTGTGTGTGTGTGTGTGTGTGTGTGTGTGTGTGGTGTGTGTGTGTGTGTGTGTGTGTGTGTGTGTGTGTGTGTGTGTGTGTGTGTGTGTGTGTGTGTGTGTGTGTGTGTGTGTGTGTGTGTGTGTGTGTGTGTGTGTTGTGTGTGTGTGGCAGAAAAAGCTTGACGCCCGGCAGTACGAGACGCTCCGGAGTTCGCTGCTGACGGGGTGATGTTCTCCAACTGCTACAAGTACAACCCCCCCGACCACGACGTGGTCAACATGGCCCGAAAACTACAGGTGAGGAGCGGTGTGGTGTGCAAAACGCATTGTGAAATCTGTACGGAGGGGATCGGGGCACATGGGATTTAGATCTGACCTAAAGTGAAACATGTTCTAAGTTTAAAGAATTTGAGTTTGAAATCTGAATTTCAAAATGAGATCTGACCAAAGTGTTATTGTAAAAGCGCATGTCGTTCTGAGACTAACGTCTGAATTCACGTCTTATTTTATATTCTGAATGATCTTTTTCTCTTTTTCTGAAAAACTAAATTCTGAGATCATTTTTTCAGAAAAGAAAGGAAACATTTTACTTTTTTATTATTAAAATCTCAGATTAAAGTCAGTTTTCTGACTTTTGGTCAGATCTAAAAAAAACTAAACACAAACAGTTCACATTCAGGGTTAAAGGTGAACACAGAGTGTTGCCCTGCAGGAAGTCCATATATGGACGTGCTGTTTCATAATCAGATCAGATCTGGTTTCTTGCAGGAAGATGAGATCAGAAGTCCTTTATAGATCCCATGTTGGGAACAGTTGTGTTGCAGCTTAAAGAGACAAGCCATTGTACAAATTAAAAGACAAGAAATAAACATTCCAAAATGTAAATATCTCAATAGAAATAAAATAGCATTACAAAAAGTAGAAAATGTGCACGTTGAAGTCTCTCAGTCTGCTCACTGTCTCCTCCCTCAGGACGTGTTTGAGATGCGTTTCGCTAAGATGCCGGACGAGCCCGAGGACCGGACCCCGACCCCCGCCCCCTCCTCCGTTCTGCACCCCGCCCCCTCCTCCGTTCTGCACCCCGCCCCCTCCATACGACAAGCCCCGCCCCCTCCCGCCGTCTCCGAGGACTCCAGCTCCAGCTCCTCCGAGTCCGAGTCGTCGGGCGGAGACTCGAACCACGAGCGGGAGCACCGATTGGTCGAGTTACAGGAACAGGTCAGAGTGGGAGATTACTAATACAATAGGATAGAAATAGGAACATTAGGACCTAAATGTGTTTCCTTTAGGAGGAAGAACTCTCAAGATTATGGGAGATGAACTAAAGTACATTTATATTACAAATAAATTAAAAGTTTATTAAGCCATAAAATAAAATAGAACATTCTCCGGGAATAACAGAAAAGAAAAAACACATTAAGGCGAGACACGGCAGGCAAAAACATCGTAAGTGCGACTGAAAAGCCACTTCAGTAGCACGTACATGCACCAAACCTTCCAGTTTTATTCCTATCAATATTCTGAAGGTTTTTTACAGAAAAGTTTGTTCATATATCATTCATAGCCTGAATTATATAACATTTTATACCTACAAACATGGCGAAAATTGATATTTTATGGCAGTATTTTCTGATTTATGGAGTGATACAAAGAGATCCCTTCTGTAGAAACTTTAGATTCTAATATGACTACAAAAGGAAACAAGAATTTTGAACCTGATTTTATCCGTTCAGATTTGTGTTCCTGAAATGTATTAAAATATGTGCATATTTAGTGACATTATGGCTCATTTGCATATTTAAACATGCTATTTCAGAAAACTTGTAATACAAAAAACAATTGTCTTAATGTAAGTAATTAACTGGAGAAATGTCTAGCTGATATCTTTAAGTTACAAAAATGACCCTATTCACCTGTAGTGTCTCGCCTTGAGATTAAAAGAGGTATTATTCTTTGACATTAATGTGTCTTTAGAGTCAAGATATTCTCTCAGATTGAACATTACAAGGAGAAGAAATACTAATGTCTAAGGAAACATTGCAGTTTGCCATATTACCTGCATGAAATTAAGGATTCCTTGCAGGTTTTCCTACTAAAATTGTATAAAATTCATTCAGAGGTGAAACTTGGCTCATTTATTTTGATCATACAATTCATACAAACACATTTAAATGATAAAAACCAGACTGTGGGAACACCAACCAAACAGCTACCAACAGACTATACACACTAAAACAAAATGCATGTCTTAAATATAAGAGACTAGAGAGAGTTTAACACGATTACGGGTTGATATCTTGTAGAGGAGAATTGCCTAAAATGTGCACTGAATTATTCGGGTCTTATCAAATGTTTTTTTTTGACGATGTAATACATGAGAGTATACATGCGTCACTTCCGGGCAAAAGTTACAGCTTTTGGGGGAAAACAAAACAAAACAAAACAAAACAAACAAAACAAAACAAACTCTGAAGTTTTTGCCAATCCGATCAGAAATGTTTGAAAACCGCTGATTTTTGATCTTCAAAAAGCCAATTAAACAATTACATTAAACCATTGGATATCGACGATCGGGCTCGATGTATGGTTAAACATAGCAGTAGGCCAGGGGGTCAAACTCGAGGCCCGGGGGCCAAATCCGGCCCGCGACTTCATTTCATGTGGCCCACAAAAGCTCTGAAAGAATATAATATGTTTATTATACGGTTACATGCCGCTTTACAGCCCATAAACTACATGTCCCACAATGCATCTCAAACTTGACTTTTTTCTCCGAATTTGACCTTTTCTTTTTTTAATGTTATTGTGATATTCTCACTGAAGAGACTTGCAATTATTTGCCCTAGACTTCTGCTTTCAGACGTCGTTAATTATGAAGTTATTACCCTATCTGATAATAATCCAATGCAGAGGCAATCATGTAATATCATACATTATTTTATTTATATTAAATATTTATATATGTATTTTATATAGTCTTAAAGTTACAACCGGCCCTTTGAGTGCAGCCATAATGCTGATGTGGCCCGCGATAAATTGAGTTTGACCCCCCTGCAGTAGGCGATGGATGTCCATAGATGAGAGTAACATCTTTACGGCCCCGCCCACTTTTGGGGGAAACAACGCTGTCATTTGAACGGCGATCGAGCCTGAAGCCACAGAGCTCTTCTTGTCCAGTAACACTGAACTCTGATTTGATTTAATGTTTGAGGAGCAATAAACGACCCGGCATCTTGTTGGCGTGATCAAACTATTACTTTCCACTCACTCACTCAGTAGCAGCCGGAGAAATGACGGCCTCGCCTACTGATTTAAATGTAACCATATATAAAAGTGGGCGGGGCCGTACTGTTCGCCCGGAAGTGACGTAGGTGTTTCTCTCATGTATCGCTACTGAAGAGGATTGGGGCCACGTTTTATTTGTTCTTCAGAGATCTGACCCCAAAAAGGATTGTTGTTTTTTTCTGACAATAATCTCAGAATTCTGGAATTAAAATATTTATTTCAGAAAACTAAATTGTGAGATGTTGCTGGTAGAGTGGGAGGGGGCTTATGAGACGGGGTTTGTATGGTTCTGAGTATCTTTCTGTGTGTTTGCAGCTGAAGGCGGTCCACGAGCAGCTGGCCGCCCTCTCGCAGCCCCCCCCCAAACCCAAGAAGAAGAGAAGGAGAAAGAGAAGAAGAAGGAGAAGGAGAAGGAGAAGGAGAAAGAGAAGGAGAAGAAGCACAAGAAGAAGATGGAGGAGCCGCTGGAGCCCCCCCCCTCCATGACGCTTCAGACCTCCAAGAAAAACAAGAGCAGCAAAGAGCCCGTGGTCCTGAAGAAGGAGCGCAAGAAACCCGGGTAGGTGGGAGGGGTCGGAGAGAACTCAGAGGGAGGGGTCGGAGAGAACTCAGAGGGAGGGGTCGGAGAGAACTCAGAGGGAGGGGTCGAGAGAACTCAGAGGGAGGGGTCGGAGAAAGTCAGAGGGAGGGGTCGGAGAAAAGTCAGAGGAGGGGTCGGAGAAAGTCAGAGGGAGGGGTCGGAGAAAAGTCAGAGTGAGGGGTCGGAGAAAAGTCAGAGGAGGGGTCGGAGAAAAGTCAGAGGAGGGGTCGGAGAAAATCAGAGGGAGGGGTCGGAGAAAAGTCAGAGGGAGGGGTCGGAGAAAGTCAGAGGAGGGGTCGGAGAAAAGTCAGAGGAGGGGTCGGAGAAAGTCAGAGGAGGGGTCGGAGAAAGTCAGAGGAGGGGTCGGAGAAAAGTCAGAGGGAGGGGTCGGAGAAAAGTCAGAGGAGGGGTCGGGAAAAGTCAGAGTGAGGGGTCGGAGAAAAGTCAGAGGGAGGGGTCGGAGAAAGTCAGAGTGAGGGGTCGGAGAAAGTCAGAGTGAGGGGTCGGAGAAAAGTCAGAGGGAGGGGTCGGAGAAAAGTCAAGAGTGAGGGGTCGGAGAAAAGTCAGAGGGAGGGGTCGGAGAAAGTCAAGAGTGAGGGGTCGGAGAAAAGTCAAGAGGAGGGGTCGGAGAGTCAGAGGAGGGGTCGGAGAAAAGTCAGAGGGAGGGGTCGGAGAAAAGTCAGAGGTGAGGGGTCGGAGAGAGAGTGAGGGGTCGGAGAAAAGTCAGAGGAGGGGTCGGAGAAAAGTCAAGAGTGAGGGTCGGAGAAAAGTCAGAGAGGGGTCGGAGAAAAGTCAGAGGGAGGGGTCGGAGAAAGTCAGAGTGAGGGGTCGGAGAAAAGTCAGAGGGAGGGGTCGGAGAAAAGTCAGAGGAGGGGTCGGAGAAAAGTCAGAGGAGGGGTCGGAGAAAAGTCAGAGGAGGGGTCGGAGAAAAGTCAGAGTGAGGGGTCGGAGAAAAGTCAGAGGAGGGGTCGGAGAAAAGTCAGAGTGAGGGGTCGGAGGAAAGTCAGAGTGAGGGGTCGGAGAAAAGTCAGAGTGAGGGGTCGGAGAAAGTCAGAGTGAGGGGTCGGAGAAAAGTCAGAGTGAGGGGTCGGAGGAAAGTCAGAGTGTTGAGAAATAACTTCCATATTCTCTCTGAGAGCAAAGGAGATGAGGAGTGGGTCCTTCAGGAGGAGAGACTCGAACATGGGGGAGTCACTCAAGACATTTATATTTGAAATAACTTCAAGTTTATAACGCCATAAATAAATAAAAATATATAACATTGTCTGGTAATAACAGAAGAAAAGAACACATTTAAGAGACACAACATATTCTCTCAGATTAAAGGACAAGAAATACAACTTTATAAGGAAAGATTGCAGTTTGCTCGATAAAGAAACGTAACGAATCTGAAAGAAATGATTAAAGTCACACATTTCCATTTGAAAGAATGAAATCATTAACCTGTTACGCACGGCCCCCCGGTACCGGGCGGATAAACACGTCATTTGCAGGAAACTTAATATTTAATAAACTATGAATGTTTTATATCCATGAAAAAAAAAATCCAAAAAAACCCCACAATGCTAACACTGAGCCTCTGAATTAGCGACGAGCGAAAAAATTAACCTAAAACAGCACTTAAACTCACTCATAACTCCCTTATTACTTATCCTAGATGCACAGCCAACCCTCGATTAGTCTCCTGGAGACACTGAATCTGGGGTGCCCACCTCAACACTCAGTGATAAACATTTGCGACGCTATAAACGAAAGCGTACATCATAACATGTGGAGCTAAGTAGCTAGAAACGCTAATATGGCTTACCTTGGTCAAAACTGGTCTTCAATGGCATTAAAACGATAAAAAAACGATGCTGAAGTTAATCCATAGGTTCATCCAATGTGTCTGTGTCCTCTTTGAAATGATTTCTGATAATCCATAAGCAATAAAACTGCTTTTTAGTTTCCAATGTCAAGAGCTAGAGATCGGTCCACTCTGATGCTAAATTACATGCGCGCAGCCCCCACCTTTTCTCTTCACAATGAGTGTGGTGGGGGCCTCCCTCTTCGATTCTATTGGCTCTAACGGTCAGAAAGAGGTGTCAACCATCAAAATCGATCAAGGGGGGCCAGAGATATGGAAAAAAAACATTTTCACCCAAATCACCTCAGAGGTGGGGTGGTTTTGGCTAAACCTCTCTAAAAAGGTCAAATGTCACTTGTTTTGCATCAATCTTGATACAGGGTACTTATTATATGTTGTACTTTGGATTCCTAAAGCTTTTAGTCTACTAACCCATCATCCAAGGGTAGTTTTCACTATAAGTAAAAATAATTTGGACGGACACTATAATTTACAGTTTTTTACTATGTAAAATCTGAATTTTCTTTAAAATAAAAAACATCTATATTGATTCTGACACTTCTACATCCAACTCACAGATGTAACCTTGCTTTGATAAAAATTATTCATATAACCCTTTTAGAAGTTAAGTTGTAGTCATTTGTTTTGGGCATGTCATTTTCGAGCCTGAAACATGAAAAACAGGCTTGGTGCTTAACAGGTTAAAGAGCATCCGGACTGGGAAGAGAGAGATGGCCGGCAATTTGACCGGTTTAGGTTTAGGACTCTTAGGGTTTTTCTCAATGTCGAGGACGCTTGCTTTGTAGCACATGTCTTCCGAGTCAGGTCCTTCAGAAGCGAGGCAAGAATCCTTCCTAGCCTCGGAAAACGACGAATAGTGGAACAGGCTAACAGGTGTGCGTCATATGCGAGCCCCGCCTTAAATGGAGCGCGATTTCCGCCAAAGATTTTGGAAATTGGTCCGTGCGCAAAGCATTGTGGGGATTTTAACGACCGCGGAGGATACACATGTGCAGCCTCGAAATTTCTCGCTACGAAGGACGCCGGCCTCGGTAGAATTCCAAGAATCCTGGACATTGGAACAGTCCTTCGGCGGCACTCGATGACGTAGCATCCTTGAAATAGGCTCTGGAGCATCCTTCCTCGACATTGAGAAACACCCTTGGAACCTCTTTTGTCTCTTTAGCTGTCTCCTGTGTTCCTGTGTTTCCTGTGTTTCCTGTGTCTCCTGTGTCTCCTGTGTTTCCTGTGTCTCCTGTGTCTCCTGTGTCTCCTGTGTCTCCTGTGTCTCCTGTGTTTCCTGTGTCTCCTGTGTCTCCTGTGTTTCCTGTGTTTCCTGTGTCTCCTGTGTCTCCTGTGTTTCCTGTGTTTCCTGTGTCTCCTGTGTCTCCTGTGTCTCCTGTGTCTCCTGTGTCTCCTGTGTCTCCTGTGTTTCCTGTGTCTCCTGTGTCTCCTGTGTCTCCTGTGTCTCCTGTGTTTCCTGTGTCTCCTGTGTCTCCTGTGTCTCCTGTGTCTCCTGTGTCTCTTGTGTTTCCTGTGTCTCCTGTGTTTCCTGTGTCTCCTGTGTCTCCTGTGTTTCCTGTGTTTCCTGTGTCTCCTGTGTCTCTTGTGTCTCCTGTGTTTCCTGTGTCTCCTGTGTCTCCTGTGTCTCCTGTGTTTCCTGTGTCTCCTGTGTTTCCTGTGTCTCCTGTGTCTCCTGTGTGTCTCCTGTGTCTCCTGTGTCTCCTGTGTTTCCTGTGTCTCCTGTGTCTCCTGTGTCTCCTGTGTCTCCTGTGTCTCTCAGATGTTCTAATAACTGGAGCGTATGTAATCCTTTGCCCTGCAGGAAGAAGGAAGTAGTTAAACACAGTCGCCCGCTCGTGGCTCCTCAGCCCGGCCCGACGCCGCTCGTCCCCTCGGCCGCTCTGGAAGCAGAGGATGAACTGGGTGAGTCCAAATATCCCTCTATTCACCTGGAGATCAGAATCAGGTTTATCACCAGGTGGGTTCACACGTACGAGGAATTTGACAAAAGCAAAAAAGCAAAACAAACAAGAAAACACAGATAGAAAACTATTTGAAGAAAACTATAATAACATAAAAAAAATATTTAAAATATAGGATGCTAGTAAGGATGCTAGTAAGGATGCTAGTAAGGATGCTAGTAAGGATGCCAGTAAGGATGCTAGTAAAGATGCTAGTAAGGATGCCAGTAAGGATGCCAGTAAGGATGCCAGTAAGGATGCCAGTAAAGATGCTAGTAAGGATGCCAGTAAGGATGCCAGTAAGGATGCTAGTAAGGATGCTAGTAAAGATGCTAGTAAGGATGCCAGTAAGGATGCTAGTAAGGATGCTAGTAAGGATGCCAGTAAGGATGCCAGTAAGGATGCTAGTAAGGATGCAGTAAGGATGCCAGTAAGGATGCCAGTAAAGATGCTAGTAAGGATGCCAGTAAGGATGCTAGTAAGGATGCTCGTAAGGATACTAGTAAGGATGCCAGTAAGGATGCCAGTAAGGATGCTAGTAAAGATGCCAGTAAGGATGCTAGTAAGGATGCTCGTAAGGATACTAGTAAGGATGCCAGTAAGGATGCCAGTAAGGATGCCAGTAAGGATGCGAGATAATAACAGATATTAAAGGGGCACATTTAAAATCGACCCTTTTTTAAAGTGTTTTTCAGACCTGCTGTTGTGGAATCTAACCGCTTGGGGCTTCATTCAGTATTTATAATACCCCGGCCATGTTTCCTCCCCAGATGTGTTCGGGGCCGTCTCGTCGGAGCGGGGGAAGCCGATGTCGTACGAGGAGAAGCGGCAGCTGAGTCTGGACATCAACAAGCTGCCCGGAGACAAGCTGGGCGAGTCGTTCACATCATCCAGACCGAGAGCCGTCGCTGAAGAAACTCCAACCCCGACGAGATTGAGATCGACTTCGAAACGCTGAAGCCGTCCACGCTGCGGGAGCTGGAGAAGTACGTGTGCACCTGCCTGAAGAAGAAGAAGAAGACGTCAGGTAGGATGACTCATTGTTGGGAAAATACTGAATGTCCTCTTCCAACATGAGTAACATGATAACAAAGGTATCCCAACTGTAGTGTACATGACAGGATGTGTGATTACCGAGAGCAGGGGTTCCCAAAGTGAGGTTGCGACGCCCCCGGGAGATTATTAAACATTTTTTTAAATGTATTATTATTATTAATAATAACAACGTGTGCATAGACATTTTTCAGGGGAGGACTGGCCATCTGTAGAATTTCCCCGCAGCGAGGTTCCCCCCCGTTGACAATTCACTAGATCCTGAGATTGAAGCTCAAGTGATTATTAACATTTTTAGATTATCAGAAAAAGAACCGGTATTCCTCCATCTTGTGACTGTGTAACTCCCTCTCTTGGATATCAGCATGTGAAGGACACAAGGAAAAAAGTCAGGATTTCGAGATTTGAGAAAAAAAGACAGAATTTTGAGAAAAAAGTCAGGATTTTGAGAAAAAGTCAGGATTTTCGAGATTTTTAGAAAAAGGCATAATTTTGAGATTTTGAGAAAAAAAGTCAGGATTTTGAGATTTTGAGAAAAAACCATAATTTTGAGATTTTGAGAAAAAAGTCAGGATTTTCAAGATTTTGAGAAAAAAAGACAGAATTTTGAGAAAAAAGTCAGGATTTTGAGAAAAAGTCATGATTTTCGAGATTTTGAGAAAAAGGCATAATTTTGAGATTTTGAGAAAAAAAGTCAGGATTTTGAGATTTTGAGAAAAAACCATAATTTTGAGATTTTGAGAAAAAAGTCAGGATTTTCGAGATTTTGAGAGAAAAAAGTCAGAATTTTGAGAAAAAACTCAGCATTTGTTCATGACAGGAGATGTATGATTACAAGAACCGGTATCCCTCCATCTTGTGACTGTGTAACTCCCTCTCTTGGATATCAGCATGTGAAGGACACAAGGAAAAAAGTCAGGATTTTCGAGATTTTGAGAAAAAAAGTCAGGATTTTCGAGATTTTGAGAAAAAAAGACAGAATTTTGAGAAAAAAGTCAGGATTTTGAGAAAAAGTCAGGATTTTCGAGATTTTTAGAAAAAGGCATAATTTTGAGATTTTGAGAAAAAAAGTCAGGATTTTGAGAAAAAACCATAATTTTGAGATTTTGAGAAAAAAGTCAGGATTTTCAAGATTTTGAGAAAAAAAGACAGAATTTTGAGAAAAAAGTCAGGATTTTGAGAAAAAGTCATGATTTTCGAGATTTTGAGAAAAAGGCATAATTTTGAGATTTTGAGAAAAAAAGTCAGGATTTTGAGATTTTGAGAAAAAACCATAATTTTGAGATTTTGAGAAAAAAGTCAGGATTTTCGAGATTTTGAGAGAAAAAAGTCAGAATTTTGAGAAAAAAACTCAGCATTTTGTTCATGACAGGATGTATGATTACAAGAACCGGTATCCCTCCATCTTGTGACTGTGTAACTCCCTCTCTTGGATATCAGCATGTGAAGGACACAAGGAAAAAAGTCAGGATTTTCGAGATTTGAGAAAAAAAAGTCAGGATTTTCGAGATTTTGAGAAAAAAAGACAGAATTTTGAGAAAAAAGTCAGGATTTTGAGAAAAAGTCAGGATTTTCGAGATTTTTAGAAAAAGGCATAATTTTGAGATTTTGAGAAAAAAAAGTCAGGATTTTGAGATTTTGAGAAAAAACCATAATTTTGAGATTTTGAGAAAAAAGTCAGGATTTTCAAGATTTTGAGAAAAAAAGACAGAATTTTGAGAAAAAAGTCAGGATTTTGAGAAAAAGTCATGATTTTCGAGATTTGAGAAAAAGGCATAATTTTGAGATTTTGAGAAAAAAAGTCAGGATTTTGAGATTTTGAAAAAACCATAATTTTGAGATTTTGAAAAAAGTCAGGATTTTCGAGATTTTGAGAGAAAAAGTCAGAATTTTGAGAAAAAGCATTTTGTTCATGACAGGATGTATGATTACAAGAACCGGTATCCCTCCATCTTGTGACTGTGTAACTCCCTCTCTTGGATATCAGCATGTGAAGGACACAAGGAAAAAAGTCAGGATTTTCGAGATTTTGAGAAAAAAAGTCAGGATTTTCGAGATTTTGAGAAAAAAAGACAGAATTTTGAGAAAAAAGTCAGGATTTTGGAAAAAGTCAGGATTTTCGAGATTTTTTGAAAAAGGCATAATTTTGAGATTTTGAGAAAAAAAGTCAGGATTTTGAGATTTTGAGAAAAAACCATAATTTTGAGATTTGAGAAAAAAGTCAGGATTTTCAAGATTTTGAGAAAAAAAGACAGATTTTGAGAAAAAAGTCAGGATTTTGAGAAAAAGTCATGATTTTCGAGATTTTGAGAAAAAGGCATAATTTTGAGATTTTGAGAAAAAAAGTCAGGATTTTGAGATTTTGAGAAAAACCATAATTTTGAGATTTTGAGAAAAAGTCAGGATTTTCGAGATTTTGAGAGAAAAAGTCAGAATTTTGAGAAAAAACTCAGCATTTTGTTCATGACAGGATGTATGATTACAAGAACCGGTATCCCTCCATCTTGTGACTGTGTAACTCCCTCTTCTTGGATATCAGCATGTGAAGGACACTGTTCAGGAACTAGTTGATGCTCTGTATGTGATGACTCCTTCCATTCTGGAGAGGATCACAAATACATGGATCCTGAGATTGAAGATCAAACCGGGGACTAGTGATTATTAACATTTTAAGTATTCAGAAAAAGACATAATTTTGTGAAAAGTCAGGATTTTGAGATTTTGAGAAAAAGTCAGAATTTTGAGATTTTGTGAAAAAGTCAGAATTCAAATATTCAGATTTAATAAAAGTGCAAATGAGATGAAATTATCCAAATGTATGAGAACATTACAGAAACTCTCAGAGAATAAAAATATAGGTTAAAGTTAAAACTCAAAGGTTTTTTACAGTTTAAAGGGGACCTATCATGCAAGTCACTTGTTGATGTCTTCTCTACATCACCGTGTGTGTCCGGTGTGTGTCCGGTGTGTGTGTCCGGTGTGTCCCCCCGGTGTCCCCCCGGTGTCCCCCCGGTGTGTCACCATGTGTCCCCGGTGTGTGTCCCGGTGTGTGTCCCCGGTGTGTCCCCGGTGTGTCCCCGGTGTGTCGGGGGAACTCACGCAGCATCAGAAAATAAAACCCTCTCTCTTTTCCTCCGTACCCAAATCTCTAAAAACGGGGGAACAACGGAGCTGATCCAGATTTGCGTCCGATATGACGTAATATATATATATGACTGTTTTGGACGTAATATGGTCGGTGTTTACATTAGCATGCTAACACTCAGAGCTAACCTGTACTGGAGAGCATGTGTGTGAAGAAGCAGGAAATCAAAAGGAACTCACCTTGTGGTATAACCGGCAAGAGAGAAAGCCTTTGAGCTCCATACTGTTTCAGAGAGAATCCTTGATAATCCATGATATGGCGTTTCATCACGGCAGTATTTAGTTTAGACGGTAGCTGCCGGGTCCCCCATGAGCTCAGACCCTCCTTTTTAAAGCTTTATACCCAAATCAGCACTTTAGAAACAGGAAGTGAAATAGAGGGATATGAGGCATGGCTAGAATGATCTGTTTGGTGTTTGGAGCAAAACACTTCAGACATGTTTTTATATATTTGTATATATCTGAGACCTTTGCTATTGCCTACAATTTGAATGTGTGTTTTGTTCCAGCAGAGAAGCCTCTGGATAACGTGACGACGATGAAGGCGGGATCCTCGTCTTCAGGCAGCAGCGACTCCTCCGACAGTGAAGACTCTGACTCTGGTAAATCACACACACAATACTATATAACACCACACCTATGAGATGACAGCAGGAAGTGACCAATAACACCTGTGTGCCGTGTCAACACCTGTAATAGCTGTCTCTTAACACGTTGTATTTCGCTGCATGAATCTATTAAGTTCTTAACATCTGATCTGAATTGGAATTTCTTGTTGTTTATTTTCACCTTCTGTGTAAAGCACTTTGAGCTGCATGTGATGACAGCTCCTGGTGTTTCCTCTGTAAAGCACTTTGAGCTGCATGTGATGACAGCTCCTGGTGTTTCCTCTGAGAGCACTTTGAGCTGCATGTGATGACAGCTCCTGGTGTTTCCTCTGAGAGCACTTTGAGCTGCATGTGATGACAGCTCCTGGTGTTTCCTCTGAGAGCACTTTGAGCTGCATGTGATGATGACAGCTCCTGGTGTTTCCTCTGAGAGCACTTTGAGCTGCATGTGATGATAGCTCCTGGTGTTCCTCTGAGAGCACTTTGAGCTGCATGTGATGACAGCTCCTGGTGTTTCCTCTGAGAGCACTTTGAGCTGCATGTGATGACAGCTCCTGGTGTTTCCTCTGTGTGAAGCACTTTGAGCTGCATGTGATGACAGCTCCTGGTGTTTCCTCTGAGAGCACTTTGAGCTGTATGTGATGACAGCTCCTGGTGTTTCCTCTGTGTGAAGCACTTTGAGCTGCATGTGATGACAGCTCCTGGTGTTTCCTCTGAGAGCACTTTGAGCTGTATGTGATGACAGCTCCTGGTGTTTCCTCTGTGTGAAGCACTTTGAGCTGCATGTGATGACAGCTCCTGGTGTTTCCTCTGAAAGCACTTTGAGCTGCATGTGATGACAGCTCCTGGTGTTTCCTCTGAGAGCACTTTGAGCTGCATGTGATGATAGCTCCTGGTGTTTCCTCTGTAAAGCACTTTGAGCTGCATGTGATGATAGCTCCTGGTGTTTCCTCTGAGAGCACTTTGAGCTGCATGTGATGACAGCTCCTGGTGTTTCCTCTGTAGAGCACTTTGAGCTGCATGTGATGACAGCTCCTGGTGTTTCCTCTGTAGAGCACTTTGAGCTGCATGTGATGACAGCTCCTGGTGTTTCCTCTGAGAGCACTTTGAGCTGCATGTGATGACAGCTCCTGGTGTTTCCTCTGTGTAAAGCACTTTGAGCTGCATGTGATGACAGCTCCTGGTGTTTCCTCTGAGAGCACTTTGAGCTGCATGTGATGACAGCTCCTGGTGTTTCCTCTGTGTAAAGCACTTTGAGCTGCATGTGATGATAGCTCCTGGTGTTTCCTCTGAGAGCACTTTGAGCTGCATGTGATGACAGCTCCTGGTGTTTCCTCTGAGAGCACTTTGAGCTGCATGTGATGACAGCTCCTGGTGTTTCCTCTGAGAGCACTTTGAGCTGCATGTGATGACAGCTCCTGGTGTTCCTCTGAGAGCACTTTGAGCTGCATGTGATGACAGCTCCTGGTGTTTCCTCTGTGTGAAGCACTTTGAGCTGCATGTGATGACAGCTCCTGGTGTTTCCTCTGAGAGCACTTTGAGCTGCATGTGATGACAGCTCCTGGTGTTTCCTCTGAGAGCACTTTGAGCTGCATGTGATGACAGCTCCTGGTGTTTCCTCTGAGAGCACTTTGAGCTGCATGTGATGACAGCTCCTGGTGTTTCCTCTGTAAAGCACTTTGAGCTGCATGTGATGACAGCTCCTGGTGTTTCCTCTGAGAGCACTTTGAGCTGCATGTGATGATCGCTCCTGGTGTTTCCTCTGAGAGCACTTTGAGCTGCATGTGATGATCGCTCCTGGTGTTTCCTCTGAGAGCACTTTGAGCTGCATGTGATGACAGCTCCTGGTGTTTCCTCTGAGAGCACTTTGAGCTGCATGTGATGACAGCTCCTGGTGTTTCCTCTGAGAGCACTTTGAGCTGCATGTGATGACAGCTCCTGGTGTTCCTCTGAGAGCACTTTGAGCTGCATGTGATGACAGCTCCTGGTGTTTCCTCTGAGAGCACTTTGAGCTGCATGTGATGACAGCTCCTGGTGTTTCCTCTGTGTAAAGCACTTTGAGCTGCATGTGATGACAGCTCCTGGTGTTTCCTCTCTAAAGCACTTTGAGCTGCATGTGATGACAGCTCCTGGTGTTTCCTCTCTAAAGCACTTTGAGCTGCATGTGATGACAGCTCCTGGTGTTTCCTCTGTAAAGCACTTTGAGCTGCATGTGATGACAGCTCCTGGTGTTTCCTCTGAGAGCACTTTGAGCTGCATGTGATGACAGCTCCTGGTGTTTCCTCTGAGAGCACTTTGAGCTGCATGTGATGATAGCTCCTGGTGTTTCCTCTGAGAGCACTTTGAGCTGCATGTGATGACAGCTCCTGGTGTTTCCTCTGAGAGCACTTTGAGCTGCATGTGATGACAGCTCCTGGTGTTTCCTCTGAGAGCACTTTGAGCTGCATGTGATGACAGCTCCTGGTGTTTCCTCTGAGAGCATTGAGCTGCATGTGATGATAGCTCCTGGGTTTCCTCTGAGAGCACTTTGAGCTGCATGTGATGACAGCTCCTGGTGTTTCCTCTGAGAGCACTTTGAGCTGCATGTGATGACAGCTCCTGGTGTTTCCTCTGTATTCAAAGTGCTGTGTGTTTCAGGGCTGGTTCCCAAGAGGAAGCTCTCCACTAACAGAGACCCTAAGAGGCTGCACCCCCCCCTGCACCTCAGCACCGCCGCCCCCCAGCCTCAGGTGGTCCAGCCCCCCCCCCGGTGGTCCCGTCTCTGGACGCCTCGCAGCTGATTGGTGCAGGATTCGATCCTATGGCTCAGTTCATGAACCCTCACCTGACTCAGCACAACTCTGAGCCCCGCCCCACCATCACTGCTGCTGCTGCCCCCCCCAGGCCTCCCCAACACACCTGCAGAGACGCACCTGTTCCTGAACCAACATCCCATCGTACCCTCCCCAGGTACTCACACACACTGCACCAATCAGTCCTGACCTGAGTCAGGGTTTAGGTCTCATAATGCTGACTCAGGTCAGGGTTTAGGACTCATAATGCTGACTCATCTCAGGGTTTAGGACTCATAGTGCTGACTCATGTCATGGTTTAGGACTCAGTGCTGACTCATGTCAGGGTTCAGGACTCATAATGCTGACTCAGGTCAGGGTTCAGGACTCATAATGCTGACTCAGGTCAGGGTTTAGGACTCATAGTGCTGACTCATGTCAGGGTTTAGGACTCATAGTGCTGACTCATGTCAGGGCTCAGAACTCATAATGCTGACTCTTGTCAGGTTCAGGACTCATAATGCCGACTCATGCCGACTCATGTCGGGGTTCAGGACTCATAATGCCGACTCATGTCGGTTCAGGACTCATAATGCCGACTCATGTCGGGCTCAGGACTCATAATGCCGACTCATGTCGGGGCTCAGGACTCATAATGCCGACTCATGTCGGGGCTCAGGACTCATATGCCGACTCATGTCGGGTTCAGGACTCATAATGCCCGACTCATGTCAGGACTTCAGACTCATAATGCCGACTCATGTCAGGGTTTAGGACTCATAATGCCGACTCATGTCAGGGTTCAGGACTCATAATGCCGACTCATGTCAGGGCTCAGGACTCATAATGCCGACTCATGTCAGGGTTCAGGACTCATAATGCTGACTCATGTCAGGGTTCAGGACTCATAATGCTGACTCATGTCAGTTTAGGACTCATAATGCTGACTCATGTCAGGGTTCAGGACTCATAATGCTGACTCATGTCAGGTTCAGGACTCATAATGCTGACTCATGTCTGGGCTCAGGACTCATAATGCTGACTCATGTCAGGGTTCAGGACTCATAATGCTGACTCATGTCAGGGTTCAGGACTCATAATGCTGACTCATGTCAGGGTTCAGGACTCATAATGCTGACTCATGTCAGGGTTCAGGACTCATAATGCTGACTCATGTCAGGGTTAGGACTCATAATGCTGACTCATGCAGGGTTCAGGACTCATAATGCTGACTCATGTCAGGTTCAGGACTCATAATGCTGACTCATGTCTGGGCTCAGGACTCATAATGCTGACTCATGTCTGGCTCAGGACTCATAATGCTGACTCATGTCAGGGTTCAGGACTCATAATGCTGACTCATGTCTGGGCTCAGGACTCATAATGCTGACTCATGTCTGGGTTCAGGACTCATAATGCTGACTCATGTCAGGGTTCAGGACTCATAATGCTGACTCATGTCAGGTTTAGGACTCATAATGCTGACTCATGCCAGGGTTCAGGACTCATAATGCGACTCATGTCAGGGTTCAGGACTCATAATGCTGACTCATGTCAGGGTTCAGGACTCATCTGATCTCTGATATCATTGTAATTGTTTGTTGTGTTTCTGCAGCGCTGCACGTCGCCCTCCCCCAGCAGCCGTCCCGACCGAGCCACCGGGCGGCGCCGCTCCCCCCCAAAACCCCCCAGCCCCCCCCCTCCTCACTGCCCCCCCCTCATCCCTCCCCACGTACCCTCGCCCCCCGACCACGCCCCCCCTCCCCCCGTCGCATGGCATCCTGGGAACTCTCTCAGCTCAGCCCCCCCAGGCGCTGCATGGAGGACGACGATGAGCCCCCCCCTCAGAAGCCCCCACCCCTCTGAGTCAGGTGCAAAACTTCCTGCAGTCGCTACAGCCTCGCCCCCCGCCCCCCCCCTCACTCAGAGACACGTGCACATGCGGCAGCCACCCCCTCACGTGCACACGCCCACGCAGCAGCAGAAGGGGGGGCGCCCTGCAGCAGAAGGGGGGGGGTGCCTGCAGCAGAAGGGGGGGGCGCCCTGCAGCAGAAGGTGCCGTCGCCGATGGGGAAAAACACCGAGAGCTTCTCACAGGTGAGGGGGGGGGCAACCAATCATTATTATACAAATATAATACATAAATACACATACCTAAATAATATAAATACCTAACAAATATAAATTCCTCAAAAGTTATAAATCAATCTAAATGCCCAAGAAATATAAATACATATTATTAACAACAATAAATAAATGTAAATACTTAAAGCCGGGGCCTTTTAGCTACTTCCTGTTTCCAAAAATAAGAGTACAATATAATTAAACATTGCAGGTTGTGAGTGACATCAGTTATCACATTTATATATGTTTAGTAGGTTGTGGAAGTGTGCTCCAAAATATCAATAATGGATGTTTTGAAAGTCAATGGATAATCCAGGGTTCGGTAAAAGGTGTAAGAACCCTGATCATCGTATTTAATAATGGTGATATCAATATGACCAAAATAATTATGATTTTTGTCCATAATGGAGCAGCCCTACTTCTTAGTCACTTCCCTGCACTTTATTATTGCATTGAACTAAATGTAGTGTTCCTGCCAGGTGTCCTGCGTAAGAGCCCCCCCCCTCTGATGATGAGCTCTCCTCAGATGCCTCAGCTTCTCCCATGGCTCAGCAGTCGCCGCCTCAGATGAAGAAACATGTGAGTGAGATGCTCTCCTGCTACATGATGAACCATCCAGGTCTTCAGGTCTGCTCTCTGTCCCCTGAGTCAGGTCTCTCAGGTCTGCTCTCTGTCCCCAGAGTCAGGTCTCTCAGGTCTGCTCTCTGTCCCCAGAGTCAGGTCTCTCAGGTCTCTCAGGTCTGCTCTCTGTCCCCAGAGTCAGGTCTCTCAGGTCTGCTCTCTGTCCCTGAGTCAGGTCTCTCAGGTCTGCTCTCTGTCCCCAGAGTCAGGTCTCTCAGGTCTCTCAGGTCTGC
The DNA here is from genome assembly GCA_012861695.1 of Trematomus loennbergii. Taxonomy (NCBI): domain Eukaryota; kingdom Metazoa; phylum Chordata; class Actinopteri; order Perciformes; family Nototheniidae; genus Trematomus; species Trematomus loennbergii. The sequence goes on along the minus strand of JAAOOA010002685.1, from coordinate 13,727 downwards.
TCTCTGTCCCCAGAGTCAGGTCTCTCAGGTCTCTCAGGTCTGCTCTCTATCCCCAGAGTCAGGTCTCTCAGGTCTCTCAGGTCTGCTCTCTGTCCCCAGAGTCAGGTCTCTCAGGTCTGCTCTCTGTCCCCAGAGTCAGGTCTCTCAGGTCTCTCAGGTCTGCTCTCTATCCCCAGAGTCAGGTCTTCTTCTCTCAGGTCTGGTCTCTCTCTGTCCCCAGAGTCAGGTCTCTCAGGTCTGCTCTCTGTCCCCAGAGTCAGGTCTCTCAGGTCTTCAGGTCTGCTCTCTGTCCCCTGAGTCAGGTCTCTCAGGTCTGCTCTCTGTCCCCAGAGTCAGGTCTCTCAGGTCTCTCAGGTCTGCTCTCTCTCCCCAGAGTCAGGTCTCTCAGGTCTGCTCTCTGTCCCCAGAGTCAGGTCTCTCAGGTCTGCTCTCTGTCCCCAGAGTCAGGTCTCTCAGGTCTGCTCTCTGTCCCCAGAGTCAGGTCTCTCAGGTCTCTCAGGTCTGCTCTCTATCCCCAGAGTCAGGTCTCTCAGGTCTCTCAGGTCTGCTCTCTGTCCCCAGAGTCAGGTCTCTCAGGTCTGCTCTCTGTCCCCAGAGTCAGGTCTCTCAGGTCTGCTCTCTGTCCCCTGAGTCAGGTCTCTCAGGTCTGCTCTCTGTCCCCTGAGTCAGGTCTCTCAGGTCTGCTCTCTATCCCAGAGTCAGGTCTCTCAGGTCTTCAGGTCTGCTCTCTGTCCCCTGAGTCAGGTCTCTCAGGTCTGCTCTCTGTCCCCTGAGTCAGGTCTCTCAGGTCTGCTCTCTATCCCCAGAGTCAGGTCTCTCAGGTCTCTCAGGTCTGCTCTCTATCCCCAGAGTCAGGTCTCTCAGGTCTGCTCTCTGTCCCCAGAGTCAGGTCTCTCAGGTCTGCTCTCTGTCCCCAGAGTCAGGTCTCTCTGGTCTCTCAGGTCTGCTCTCTGTCCCCAGAGTCAGGTCTCTCAGGTCTGCTCTCTGTCCCCAGAGTCAGGTCTCTCAGGTCTGCTCTCTGTCCCAGAGTCAGGTCTCTCTGGTCTGCTCTCTGTCCCCTGAGTCAGGTCTCTCAGGTCTGCTCTCTGTCCCCTGAGTCAGGTCTCTCAGGTCTGCTCTCTGTCCCCAGAGTCAGGTCTCTCAGGTCTGCTCTCTGTCCCCTGAGTCAGGTCTCTCAGGTCTGCTCTCTGTCCCCTGAGTCAGGTCTCTCAGGTCTGCTCTCTGTCCCCTGAGTCAGGTCTCTCAGGTCTGCTCTCTGTCCCCAGAGTCAGGTCTAAACCTGGAGAAGATCAGTTTCTAGTCTCCAAACATCTGGAACACACTCCCAGAAACCTGCAGGTCCTCTGCAACGAAGACTACTTTTAAACCAGGCTGAACACTTTTCTTTGTCTTTGAATTGAACTCTTGATACCTCACACTGCACTGTAACTCTGATTCCTGTATTTTCTATGTTCATTTTATTATCTTTGCTTTTTAATGACTGTGTGTGTTTGTGTGTGTGTGTGTGTGTGTAGAGGTCCAACACGCTGCAGGTGAAGGAGGAGAAGCCCTCCCTCTCTCCCGTCCTCCCCCCCCCCCCTTCAGCCCCGCCTGCGTCAGGACTCCCACAAACACGACAACAAACACAGTGAGTCCCTTCATACTGCCTCAGATCTGAAGTTAGAGAGGGTCATGTTTATATTAAAGGTGTCCTATCATCCTCTTCTTCATCAATATATCACAGGTCTCAGATATATCCAGAGCCTGTCTCTGATTGGCTGAAACACCAAACAGATCATTGCAGCATTACCCATAATCCCCTCTGCTTCAGCCCTGTTTCCAAAGTGCTGATTCTCTGTCTGTTACTTTAGATGAAAATAAGGAGCCCCTCCCCACGCCCCTCTGAGAGAGATTTGGTTACAAAGAATAGGCGCGTTCACACCAAGTACTTTCCCACAGTAGTTCATGAGAGCTCTTTAGTTCTGATGAACTAAAGCAGATCGCGTTCACACCAAAATGAGCACCTTAAAGTTGCAATTCGGAGGCGAAGGCGGTTAAGAAGGATTGACAAAAGGATTGGACGGCGACATGCACGCGCTACGCTACGTGTGAAATGAATAAACTGTGCCAGGTGTGTCGTATGCACACTAAATAGGCTCAGCAGCTAACACACCTTTATTATATATCCTCCTGAGAGCAACTGCATCCGTCTGCCATGAACCCTACAGAAACCTACGTGTTAGTTGTGGCCCAGAGTGGCCTCCATTTTGTGTCGTGTAAAATGGGGGAAATCAAAGTTAGCAAATCCCCATGTTCATAAAAACATTTAGTTTTAGGTCAAATAATTATTACACTGCTCTGAAACTCACTACACTAACTCCTAAGATGTTCCCTTACTATAATTAATTAAAATATTGAACTCACAACACTGGTAATAACAAACTGAACCATTTCGCTTTCTATAAATAAATAGTGCTTGTGTTGGACGCCATTTGAAATACAATGAAATGATCTTTTTCAAAGCCACATATTTGGGGTGGGACACAATAAATAAAGTTTCGCCAGTTTATAACCGATGAAACATGATGGTATCAGAATAATCACTTACATGTGATGTATAGGATGCTACACAGGTCACTGTAAAGATAAAGTGTCAGAGGAGAAATAAGCAAGATACAGGATCTGTTTGATCGCCATGTAGGTTCTCTTTTATTGCATTAAGACAGCATCACGCTGTCCCAGGTGTGTCGTATGCATGTAAATACAAGTTATACGTTTTAATGTAATAGAAGTTAACATTTTCAATATAAAAGAAAGTGTCAGTAGTATCAAAACAATATATATATATATATATTAGGGCTGTCAAGTTATTAACGCGTTATTAACGCGTTATTAACGCGTTAATAACGCGTTAATAACGCGTTAACGCAAAAAAATTAACGCCACTAATTATTTTAACGCGATTAACGCATGTATATTTTTTGTCCTCGGCCGCCCCGTAGTTTCAGAGTGCATCGAGTTTAAAATACCGTCTACAAGCTGATGCTGACAGCCCCGCTCCTGCTGCCCGCTTGTGGCAGACCACACTTCCACGCTCACCGGCAGGCCCGGACTGGCCATCGGGAGGACCGGGAGGGTGTGTGTATGTGTGGGGCGAGCGAGGCACACCTTACGTGTTGTTGTTAGCATCTGGTGCTAGCTAGCTGCGCTAACGGATATAAGGAGCTGTTTCAATGAAAACAGAGGAGCGACATTTCGCCGACAACTGCGCCGAGCACTTGACTTTATGCAGGTAGCCAGACAGTGGGACATTGTACGAAAAGTCAGCACACTCAGCACGGATAGTGCGCGCTACATGATTGCAGCGTCCAGGCAGCTCCCGTTCGAGCATATATGCCTTGAGCTGCACATAGCTCCAACGATCCATCACAGTGTCTCCACATTCACACACACACACACACACACACACACACACACACACACACACACACACACACACACACACACACACATACACACACACACACACACACACACACACACACACACACACACATTTGTAATGTTCAGGTTGTTGTGTTTAATATTCATGAGAATATTTGTCATTGTTCAAATGATAATAAACAAACATATAAAGCATATTTGTCCACTCATATGTTGATAAGAGTATTAAAAACTTGAAAAATATCCCTCTAAGGTACATTTAGAACAGATACAAAATGTGCGATTAATTTGCGATTAATCGCGATTAACTATTTTAATCGACTGACAGCCCTAATATATATATATAATATAACAATAGTAGGCTCAGCAGCAGACACACCTTAGTGCAAAGTGAAGTGTCAGTATTAATAACAGTGGTATATATATAATCACAATAATACAAAATGAACTGTCCCAGGTGTAGGCAATTTGGGGTGAAGTGTCTTGCCCAGGGACACAACGACATGCTGACTGCAGTGGGGTTTGAACCTGTGCTCCCCTGATCCGAACACCAACGCACAGACCACTGCACCACCGCCTCCCAACAAGTCATTGTACAGTTTATCAACGACGACAAGTTTTTCTTAATTTTTTTATTGAAGGCCTGTTGGATTTAATCAGCTCGCTTTGCACTGCCAGAAGCCCAGCCTGAAAGGTATTTTGTTGCTCCACCTGGCGCCGACACCTCCACCTGCGCCGCCGAGTCAGCATGGCGCTGCATCACCATGAGCAGCTGGTCGTCCGATTCCTGGGCCTTGTGTGAATGCAGCAGCCGTTCGTCGTGCATCTCCTTGGCACGCAGGTCCTCATTCTCCTTGCTGACCATGGCACGGCAGTCCATCGCCATGATGGTGTCAAGGAAGCTGTCATCCCGTGCCCGCTTTCCTAAGGAGAAATAAGCAAGATACAAGATCAGTTTAATCGCCTAGTAGGTTGTCAACAGAGACAACATTGGACATGGTGCAGGCAGGGACAGTGTACAAAATGCAGGTGTAAAGTAGAAGATAAGATAGGATCAAATAATATCAAAGTGCCCTTATTTATTGTTTTGTGCTTAATGTATGCTTGAACTTTGTTTTATAGGGATTAGTGGACATCAGTTAGATGTGTAACCTTCTTTCAAGGCCAGAGTAGTTACAGTGTAAGTGGATTGACATCTAACATAACATGGCTGAGTACAATTATAACAATCAATAAAAAAAAGGAAAAATAAATTGAATTCAATTACATTGTTATTAAAGGTGGGGTAGGTAAGTTTGAGAAACCGGCTCGAGATACACTTTTTGTTATATTCCATGGAATGCTCTTAACATCCGATAGCAATGAATATCTGAAGTGCTTTGACAAAAAATCCATGAATAAATGTAATCTGTGGAAGCTGTAGTACTGTAAAAAGCACGACCAATCATCTGAGCCGGCCCGGCTAAAGTAACTGGATGGCCTACCTGCCTGTCAGCCTTCCATCGGCACAAACTTATCTCGTGCCCTCATTGGTCATGTGTGCGTTCGTGTGTGTTGGAGGAGGGGCTCTGTGAGGAAGGCAGATTTTTCCGGCTGTGTATTTTCAAATTCTAGCGATCTCGAGCCGGTTTCTCAAATTACCTACCCACCTTTAAATGTGCAAAAATATTAGAACCTCAGTCTTTGTGGCATGCAGGTAATCAACTGTTTAAGCTTTTACCATTAACATGTAGAATGACTGTTGCAAGTGACACATGAAATTATAGCAACTACAATGTATTGTTTACCTCTATGCATTCAGTGTAGCCACAGAGGTAGCATTATGTCCAGCTAGCATGCTAATTGCTAACGTTATATCGTATTATCCCGGAGGGGAAAACTCACTAGTTTCTAATCCAGAGAAACACCTCGCCTGAAACACACGATTAGTGCCATGAGTTAGTGAAGCAAATTACAGAACATTGCACACTTATTCACAAGTCAAAACGTGTTCATAGCGGCTGAGAATAGCTAGCTAGCTAGATGTTGTTAGCCAGCTTGGACCTATGATAGCAAGTTCTAGCATGGCTAGCTCGATCTACTGAGCAAATAAAGTACATCTGAGACCAGTATTGTGCAGATTAAAACAGTGCAGTGCATGTAGTTTATTTACCTTCGTCGTCCCGGCATGACTTTGCGCTGTGGACGGTCCCAGGTCGGCTAACTTTGCTGAACAACGGAAACTGGCCTTCAGTAGAAGCTTCTGGATCACGTCCTCCGAGTAAATCGCCAGAAGCGCCGACACATCCTCATCACTCCACCGCTCCGATGATTTATTTAGTGTTGCCATAATAACTGCTTTCACAAAAGTCATCTCTTCGTTGGTGCTAAGTTTTTAATGCGAGCAAATACAATGGCGGCTCCCAAAAGTTTTCAGAGATGTACGGGGCGTGGTTTGCAATCCGCCAATCAGACATACGAACCTTTTTCTCCCACGAAAGAAAAGCGGGTAAAAATGGTTCTGATGAGCTAATTTAGTTCCTGGGGCTTTTTGGTGTGAACGCAAATATATCGTAGTTCTGATTAACTATTGTGGAAAAGTACTTTACACCAAATGGTGCTCTAGGAGGAGATTCAGGTGATATGGGGGGGGGGGGGATCACTCGTTATGACATCATAAAGGCCAAAATAATCAGCTCATTTTCAGACAGGTTTTTATATGAATGGATCAAAAAGAGAGAGAATCTTTGTTCCTGAAACTTTCAGATGTAGAAGAGACATGAAGAAGAGGGGACACATGTTGATGTAGAAGAGACATGAAGAAGAGGGGACACATGTTGATGTAGAGAGACATGAGGAAGAGGGGACACATGTTGATGTAGAAGAGACATGAAGAAGGGGACACATGTTGATGTAGAAGAGACATGAAGAAGAGGGGACACATGTTGATGTAGAAGAGACATGAGGAAGAGGGGACACATGTTGATGTAGAAGAGACATGAAGAAGAGGGGACACATGTTGATGTAGAAGAGACATGAAGAAGAGGGGACACATGTTGATGTAGAAGAGACATGAAGAAGAGGGGACACATGTTGATGTAGAAGAGACATGAGGAAGAGGGGACACATGTTGATGTAGAAGAGACATGAAGAAGAGGGGACACATGTTGATGTAGAAGACATGAAGAAGAGGGGACACATGTTGATGAAGAAGAGACATGAAGAAGAGGGGACACATGTTGATGTAGAAGAGACATGAGAAGAGGGACACATGTTGATGTAGAAGAGACATGAAGAAGAGGGGACACATGTTGATGTAGAAGAGACATGAAGAAGAGGGGACACATGTTGATGTAGAAGAGACATGAAGAAGAGGGGACACATGTTGATGTAGAAGAGACATGAAGTAGAGGGGACACATGTTGATGAAGAAGAGACATGAAGTAGAGGGACACATGTTGATGTAGAAGAGACATGAAGAAGAGGGGACACATGTTGATGTAGAAGAGACATGAAGTAGAGGGGACACATGTTGATGTAGAAGAGACATGAGGAAGAGGGGACACATGTTGATGTAGAAGAGACATGAAGAAGAGGGGACACATGTTGATGTAGAAGAGACATGAAGTAGAGGGGACACATGTTGATGAAGAAGAGACATGAAGTAGAGGGGACACATGTTGATGTAGAAGAGACATGAAGTAGAGGGACACATGTTGATGTAGAAGAGACATGAAGAAGAGGGGACACATGTTGATGTAGAAGAGACATGAAGTAGAGGGGACACATGTTGATGTAGAAGAGACATGAGGAAGAGGGGACACATGTTGATGTAGAAGAGACATGAGGAAGAGGGGACACATGTTGATGTAGAAGAGACATGAAGAAGAGAAGAGGGACACATGTTGATGTAGGAGAGACATGAAGAAGAGGGGACACATGTTGATGTAGAAGAGACATGAGGAAGAGGGGACACATGTTGATGTAGAAGAGACATGAAGAAGAGGGGACACATGTTGATGTAGGAGGACATGAGAAGAGGGGACACATGTTGATGTAGAAGAGACATGAAGAAGAGGGGACACGTGTTGATGTAGAAGAGACATGGGAAGAGGGGACACGTGTTGATGTAGAAGAGACATGAAGAAGAGGGGACACATGTTGATGTAGGAGAGACATGAAGAGAGGGGACACATGTTGATGTAGGAGAGACATGAAGAAGAGGGGACACATGTTGATGTAGGAGAGACATGAAGAAGAGGGGACACATGTTGATGTAGAAGAGACATGAAGAAGAGGGGACACATGTTGATGTAGGAGAGACATGAAGAAGAGGGGACACATGTTGATGTAGAAGAGACATGAGGAAGAGGGGACACATGTTGATGTAGAAGAGACATGAAGAAGAGGGGACACATGTTGATGTAGGAGAGACATGAAGAAGAGGGGACACATGTTGATGTAGAAGAGACATGAGGAAGAGGGACACATGTTGATGTAGAAGAGACATGAGAAGAGGGACACATGTTGATGTAGAGAGACATGAAGAAGAGGGGACACATGTTGATGTAGAAGAGACATGAAGAAGAGGGGACACGTGTTGATGTAGAAGAGACATGGAGAAGAGGGACACGTGTTGATGTAGAAGAGACATGAAGAAGAGGGGACACATGTTGATGTAGAGAGACATGAAGAAGAGGGGACACATGTTGATGTAGGAGAGACATGAAGAAGAGGGGACACATGTTGATGTAGGAGAGACATGAAGAGAGGGGACACATGTTGATGTAGAAGAGACATGAAGAAGAGGGACACATGTTGATGTAGGAGAGACATGAAGAAGAGGGGACACATGTTGATGTAGAAGAGACATGAGGAAGAGGGGACACATGTTGATGTAGAAGAGACATGAAGAAGAGGGGACACATGTGATGTAGGAGAGACATGAAGAAGAGGGGACACATGTTGATGTAGAAGAGACATGGAGAAGAGGGGACACATGTTGATGTAGAAGAGACATGAAGAAGAGGGGACACATGTTGATGTAGAAGAGACATGAAGAAGAGGGGACACATGTTGATGAGAAGAGACTGAAGAAGAGGGGACACATGTTGATGTAGAAGAGACATGAAGAAGAGGGGACACATGTTGATGTAGAAGAGACATGAAGAAGAGGGGACACATGTTGATGAAGAAGAGACATGAAGAAGAGGGGACACATGTTGATGTAGAAGAGACATGAAGAAGAGGGGACACATGTTTGTAGAGAGACATGAGAAGAGGGGACACATGTTGATGTAGAAGAGACATGGAGAAGAGGGGACACATGTTGATGTAGAAGAGACATGAAGAAGAGGGGACACATGTTGATGTAGAAGAGACATGAAGAAGAGGGGACACATGTTGATGTAGAAGAGACATGAGAAGAGGGGACACATGTTGATGTAGAAGAGACATGAAGAAGAGGGGACACATGTTGATGTAGAAGAGACATGAAGAAGAGGGACACATGTTGATGTAGGAGAGACATGAAGAAGAGGGGACACATGTTGATGTAGAAGAGACATGAGGAAGAGGGACACATGTTGATGTAGAAGAGACATGAAGAAGAGGGGACACATGTTGATGTAGGAGAGACATGAAGAAGAGGGGACACATGTTGATGTAGAAGAGACATGAGGAAGAGGGGACACATGTTGATGTAGAAGAGACATGAAGAAGAGGGGACACATGTTGATGTAGGAGACATGAGAAGAGGGGACACATGTTGATGTAGAAGAGAAGAAGAAGAGGGGACACGTGTTGATGTAGAAGAGACATGGAGAAGAGGGGACACGTTTGATGTAGAAGACATGAAGAAGAGGGGACACATGTTGATGTAGGAGAGACATGAAGAAGAGGGGGACACATGTTGATGTAGGAGAGACATGAAGAAGAGGGGACACATGTTGATGTAGGAGAGACATGAAGAAGAGGGGACACATGTTGATGTAGAAGAGACATGAAGAAGAGGGGACACATGTTGATGTAGGAGAGACATGAAGAAGAGGGACACATGTTGATGTAGAAGAGACATGAGAAGAGGGGACACATGTTGATGTAGAAGAGACATGAAGAAGAGGGGACACATGTTGATGTAGAGAGACATGAAGAGAGGACACATGTTGATGTAGAAGAGACATGGAGAAGAGGGGACACATGTTGATGTAGAAGAGACATGAAGAAGAGGGGACATGTTGATGTAGAAGAGACATGAAGAAAGGGGACACATGTTGATGAAGAAGACATGAAGAAGAGGGGACACATGTTGATGTAGAAGAGACATGAAGAAGAGGGACACATGTTGATGTAAGAGACATGAAGAGAGGGGACACATGTTGATGAAGAAGAGACATGAAGAAGAGGGGACACATGTTTGATGTAGAAGAGACATGAAGAAGAGGGGACACATGTTGATGTAGGAGAGACATGAAGAAGAGGGACACATGTTGATGTAGAAGAGACATGAGAAGAGGGGACACATGTTGATGTAGAAGAGACATGAAGAAGAGGGGACACATGTTGATGTAGAAGAGACATGAAGAAGAGGGGACACATGTTGATGTAGAAGAGACATGAGAAGAGGGGACACATGTTGATGTAGAAGAGACATGAAGAAGAGGGGACACATGTTGATGTAGAGAGACATGAAGAAGAGGGGACACATGTTGATGAAGAAGAGACATGAAGAAGAGGGACACATGTTGATGTAGAGAGACATGAGGAAGAGGGGACACATGTTGATGTAGAAGAGACATGAAGAAGAGGGGACACATGTTGATGTAGAAGAGACATGAAGAAAGGGGACACATGTTGATGTAAAGAGACATGAAGAAGAGGGGACACATGTTGATGTAGAAGAGACATGAAGTAGAGGGGACACATGTTGATGAAGAAGAGACATGAAGAAGGGGACACATGTTGATGTAGAAGAGACATGAAGAAGAGGGGACACATGTTGATGTAGAAGAGACATGAAGTAGAGGGGACACATGTTGATGTAGAAGAGACATGAGGAAGAGGGGACACATGTTGATGTAGAAGAGACATGAAGAAGAGGGGACACATGTTGATGTAGAAGAGACATGAAGTAGAGGGGACACATGTTGATGAAGAAGAGACATGAAGTAGAGGGGACACATGTTTATGTAGAAGAGACATGAAGTAGAGGGGACACATGTTGATGTAGAAGAGACATGAAGAAGAGGGGACACATGTTGATGTAGAAGAGACATGAAGTAGAGGGGACACATGTTGATGTAGAAGAGACATGAGGAAGAGGGGACACATGTTGATGTAGAAGAGACATGAGAGAAGAGGGGACACATGTTGATGTAGAAGAGACATGAAGAAGAGGGGACACATGTTGATGTAGGAGAGACATGAAGAAGAGGGGACACATGTTGATGTAGAAGAGACATGAGGAAGAGGGGACACATGTTGATGTAGAAGAGACATGAAGAAGAGGGGACACATGTTGATGTAGGAGAGACATGAAGAAGAGGGGACACATGTTGATGTAGAAGAGACATGAAGAAGAGGGGACACGTGTTGATGTAGAAGAGACATGGAGAAGAGGGACACGTGTTGATGTAGAAGAGACATGAAGAAGAGGGGACACATGTTGATGTAGGAGAGACATGAAGAAGAGGGACACATGTTGATGTAGGAGAGCATGAAGAAGAGGGGACACATGTTGATGTAGGAGAGACATGAAGAAGAGGGGACACATGTTGATGTAGAAGAGACATGAAGAAGAGGGGACACATGTTGATGTAGGAGAGACATGAAGAAGAGGGGACACATGTTGATGTAGAGAGACATGAGGAAAGGGGACACATGTTGATGTAGAAGAGACATGAAGAAGAGGGGACACATGTTGATGTAGGAGAGACATGAAAAGAGGGGACACATGTTGATGTAGAAGAACATGGAGAAGAGGGACACATGTTGATGTAGAAGAGACATGAAGAAGAGGGACACATGTTGATGTAGAAGAGACATGAAGAAGAGGGGACACATGTTGATGAAGAAGAGACATGAAGAAGGGCACATGTTGATGTAGAGAGACATGAGAAGAGGGACACATGTTGATGTAGAAGAGACATGAAGAAGAGGGGACACATGTTGATGTAGAAGAGACATGAAGAAGAGGGGACACATGTTGATGAGAAGAGACATGAAGAAGAGGGGACACATGTTGATGTAGAAGAGACATGAAAGAGAGGGGACACATGTTGATGTAGGAGAGACATGAAGAAGAGGGGACACATGTTGATGTAGAAGAGACATGGAGAAGAGGGGACACATGTTGATGTAGAAGAGACATGAAGAAGAGGGGACACATGTTGATGTAGAAGAGACATGAAGAAGAGGGGACACATGTTGATGTAGAAGAGACATGAAGAAGAGGGGACACATGTTGATGAAGAAGAGACATGAAGAAGAGGGGACACATGTTGATGTAGAAGAGACATGAAGAAGAGGGGACACATGTTGATGAAGAAGAGACATGAAGAAGAGGGGACACATGTTGATGTAGAAGAGACATGAAGAAGAGGGGACACATGTTGATGTAGAGAGACATGAAGAAGAGGGGACACATGTTGATGTAGAAGAGACATGGAGAAGAGGGGACACATGTTGATGTAGAAGAGACATGAAGAAGAGGGGACACATGTTGATGTAGAAGAGACATGAAGAGAGGGGACACATGTTTGATGTAGAAGAGACATGAAAGAAAGGGGACACATGTTGATGTAGAATAGACATGAAGAAGAGGGGACACATGTTGATGTAGAAGAGACATGAAGAAGAGGGGACACATGTTGATGTAGAAGAGACATGGAGAAGAGGGGACACATGTTGATGTAGAAGAGACATGAAGAAGAGGGGACACATGTTGATGTAGAAGAGACATGAAGAAGAGGGGACACATGTTGATGTATGAGAGACATGAAGAAGAGGGGACACATGTTGATGTAGAAGAGACATGAAGAAGAGGGGACACATGTTGATGTAGGAGAGACATGAGGAAGAGGGGACACATGTTGATGAAGAAGAGACATGAAGAAGAGGGGACACATGTTGATGTAGAAGAGACATGAAGAAGAGGGGACACATGTTGATGTAGAAGAGACATGAGGAAGAGGGGACACATGTTGATGTAGAAGAGACATGAAGAAGAGGGGACACATGTTGATGTAGAAAGACATGAAGAAGAGGGGACACATGTTGATGTAGAAGAGACATGGAGAAGAGGGGACACATGTTGATGTAGAAGAGACATGAAGAAGAGGGACACATGTTGATGTAGAAGAGACATGAAGAAGAGGGGACACATGTTGATGTAGAAGAGACATGAAGAAGAGGGGACACATGTTGATGTAGGAGAGACATGAAGAAGAGGGGACACATGTTGATGTAGAAGAGACATGAAGAAGAGGGGACACATGTTGATGTAGAAGAGACATGAAGAAGAGGGGACACATGTTGATGTAGAGAGACATGAAGAAGAGGGGACACATGTTGATGTAGAAGAGACATGAAGAAGAGGGGACACATGTTGATGTAGGAGAGACATGAAGAAGAGGGACACATGTTGATGTAGAAGAGACAATGAAGAAGAGGGACACATGTTGATGTAGAAGAGACATGGAGAAGAGGGGACACATGTTGATGTAGAAGAGACATGAAGAAGAGGGGCACATGTTTGATGTAGAAGAGACATGAAGAAGAGGGGACACATGTTGATGTAGAAGAGACATGAAGAAGAGGGGACACATGTTGATGTAGGAGAGACATGAAGAAGAGGGGACATGAAGAAGAGGGGACACATGTTGATGTAGAAGAGACATGAAGAAGAGGGGACACATGTTGATGTGAAGAGACATGAAGAAGAGGGGACACATGTTGATGTAGGAGAGACATGAAGAAGAGGGGACACATGTTGATGTAGAAGAGACATGAAGAAGAGGGGACACATGTTGAGTAGGAGAGACATGAAGAAGAGGGGACACATGTTGATGTAGAAGAACATGAAGAAGAGGGACACATGTTGATGTAGAAGAGACATGAAGAAGAGGGGACACATGTTGATGTAGGAGAGACATGAAGAAGAGGGGACACATGTTGATGTAGGAGAGACATGAAGAAGAGGGGACACATGTTGATGTAGGAGAGACATGAAAGAGGGGACACATGTTGATGTAGAAGAGACATGAAGAAGAGGGGACACATGTTGATGTAGAAGAGACATGAAGAAGAGGGGACACATGTTGATGTAG
>JAAOOA010002684.1:0-33863 GCA_012861695.1 Trematomus loennbergii | reverse complement strand
GACTAACCCTCTCTCTCTCGTAGTACTCTCAGTAGTAACCCTCTCTCTCGTACTAACCCTCTCTCTCGTAGTAACCCTCTCTCTCGTATAACCCTCTCTCTCGTAGTAACCCTCTCTCTCGTACTAACCCTCTCTCTCGTAGTAACCCTCTCTCTCGTAGTAACCCTCTCTCTCGTAGTAACCCTCTCTCTCGTACTAACCCTCTCTCTCTCGTAGTAACCCTCTCTCTCGTACTAACCCTCTCTCTCGTAGTAACCCTCTCTCTCTAGTAACCCTCTCCTCGTCTAGTAACCCTCTCTCTCGTAGTAACCCTCTCTCTCGTACTAACCCTCTCTCTCGTAGTAACCCTCTCTCTCTCTTAGTAAACCCTCTCTCTCGTAGTAACCCTCTCTCTCTCGTAGTAACCCTCTCTCTCTCGTAGTAACCCTCTCTCTCTCGTAGTGACCCTCTCTCTCGTAGTGACCCTCTCTCTCGTACTAACCCTCTCTCTCTCGTAACCCTCTCTCTCTCGTAGTAACCCTCTCTCTCTCGTAGTAACCCTCTCTCTCGTACTACCCTCTCTCTCGTAGTAACCCTCTCTCTCGTAGTAACCCTCTCTCTCGTAGTAACCCTCTCTCTCGTAGTAACCCTCTCTCTCTCATAACCCTCTCTCTCGTAGTAACCCTCTCTCTCGTACTAACCCTCTCTCGTACTACCCTCTCTCTCTCGTACTAACCCTCTCTCGTACTAACCCTCTCTCTCTCATAGTAACCCTCTCTCTCGTACTAACCCTCTCTCTCGTACTAACCCTCTCTCTCTCTTAGTACCCTCTCTCTCGTAGTGACCCTCTCTCTCCTTATAACCCTCTCTCTCTCTAGTAACCCTCTCTCTCCCCTCTCTCTCTCTTAGTAACCCTCTCTCTCTCGTAGTAACCCTCTCTCTCTCAGTAACCCTCTCTCTCGTACTAACCCTCTCTCTCTCGTAGTAACCTCTCTCTCTTAGTAACCCTCTCTCTCTCTTAGTAACCCTCTCTCTCTGCTTCAGTGTCTGAGACATATAACGGACACAAGAACGAGAAATACTGCATCTTCGCCAACTTCTCCGTCACAGGAGGGAAGTGATGCGTCTGCAGTCTGAACCCTCTGTGTAACTCCACCCTGTGAAGATACTCTGTTGTTACTCACGTAGAAGGATATAGTGTAATCACCAATACTCCAGCCATTTGTGTTTTTAAATACCCGCTAAAAGCCAGGAGTCACAGGTATAACACATGTACTATGAACCTACCTGTTCATACCTTCATGACCTTTGACCTCTGTGTGTCAGTGGATCGTTGCGGGATCAGAGGACAGCTCGGTTTACATCTGGAACCTGCAGACCAAAGAGGTCGTTCAGAAGCTGCAAGGACACACAGGTACGACCTTTGACCCCTAAGCACTGTCCTGAAACAGCAGGGGGCGACTCCTCAGACTGTAGAGAAGTCTATGAGAAAATGATCCTACTTGCTACTACTACTACTCTGCAGACACGTTGATAACAGGAAGTAGCAGTAGGAGGAGTTGTAGTTCTATCTGGTGTTTATCTGCAGACACGTTGATAACAGGAAGTAGCAGTAGGAGGAGTTGTAGTTCTATCTGGTGTTTATCTGCAGACACGTTGATAACAGGAAGTAGCAGTAGGAGGAGTTGTAGTTCTATCTGAAGTGTTTCTCTGCAGACACGTTGATAACAGGAAGTAGCAGTAGGAGGAGTTGTAGTTCTATCTGAAGTGTTTCTCTGCAGACACGTTGATAACAGGAAGTAGCAGTAGGAGAGTTGTAGTTCTATCTGAAGTGTTTCTCTGCAGACACGTTGATAACAGGAAGTAGCAGTAGGAGGAGTTGTAGTTCTATCTGAAGTGTTTCTCTGCAGACACGTTGATAACAGGAAGTAGCAGTAGGGAGGAGTTGTAGTTCTATCTGAAGTGTTTCTCTGCAGACACGTTGATAACAGGAAGTAGGAGTAGGAGGAGTTGTAGTTCTATCTGAAGTGTTTCTCTGCAGACACGTTGATAACAGGAAGTAGCAGTAGGAGAGTTGTAGTTCTATCTGAAGTGTTTCTCTGCAGACACGTTGATAACAGGAAGTAGCAGTAGGAGAGTTGTAGTTCTAACTGAAGTGTTTCTCTGCAGACACGTTGATAACAGGAAGTAGCAGTAGGAGGAGTTGTAGTTCTATCTGAAGTGTTTCTTCTAACAGACACGTTGATAACAGGAAGTAGCAGTAGGAGGAGTTGTAGTTCTATCTGAAGTGTTTCTCTACAGACACGTTGATAACAGGAAGTAGCAGTAGGAGGAGTTGTAGTTCTATCTGAAGTGTTTCTCTAGACACGTTGATAACAGGAAGTAGCAGTAGGAGGAGTTGTAGTTCTATCTGAAGTGTTTCTCTACAGACACGTTGATAACAGGAAGTAGCAGTAGGAGGAGTTGTAGTTCTATCTGAAGTGTTTCTCTGCAGACGTGGTGATAACAGGAAGTAGCAGTAGGAGGAGTTGTAGTTCTCTCTGAAGTGTTTCTCTGCAGACACGTTGATAACAGGAAGTAGGAGTAGGAGGAGTTGTAGTTCTATCTGAAGTGTTTCTCTGCAGACACGTTGATAACAGGAAGTAGCAGTAAAGGAGTTGTAGTTCTATCTGAAGTGTTTCTCTGCAGACACGTTGATAACAGGAAGTAGCAGTAGGAGGATTGTAGTTCTATCTGAAGTGTTTCTCTGCAGACACGTTGATAACAGGAAGTAGCAGTAGGAGGAGTTGTAGTTCTATCTGAAGTGTTTCTCTGCAGACACGTTGATAACAGGAAGTAGCAGTAGGAGGAGTTGTAGTTCTATCTGAAGTGTTTCTCTGCAGACACGTTGATAACAGGAAGTAGCAGTAGGAGGAGTTGTAGTTCTATCTGAAGTGTTTCTCTGCAGACACGTTGATAACAGGAAGTAGCAGTAGGAGGAGTTGTAGTTCTATCTGAAGTGTTTCTCTGCAGACACGTTGATAACAGGAAGTAGGAGTAGGAGGAGTTGTAGTTCTATCTGAAGTGTTTCTCTGCAGACACGTTGATAACAGGAAGTAGCAGTAGGAGGAGTTGTAGTTCTAACTGAAGTGTTTCTCTGCAGACGTGGTGATAACAGGAAGTAGCAGTAGGAGGAGTTGTAGTTCTATCTGAAGTGTTTCTCTGCAGACACGTTGATAACAGGAAGTAGCAGTAGGAGGAGTTGTAGTTCTATCTGAAGTGTTTCTCTGCAGACACGTTGATAACAGGAAGTAGCAGTAGGAGGATTGTAGTTCTATCTGAAGTGTTTCTCTGCAGACACGTTGATAACAGGAAGTAGCAGTAGGAGGAGTTGTAGTTCTATCTGAAGTGTTTCTCTGCAGACACGTTGATAACAGGAAGTAGCAGTAGGAGGAGTTGTAGTTCTATCTGAAGTGTTTCTCTGCAGACACGTTGATAACAGGAAGTAGCAGTAGGAGTTGTAGTTCTATCTGAAGTGTTTCTCTGCAGACACGTTGATAACAGGAAGTAGCAGTAGGAGGAGTTGTAGTTCTATCTGAAGTGTTTCTCTGCAGACACGTTGATAACAGGAAGTAGCAGTAGGAGGAGTTGTAGTTCTATCTGAAGTGTTTCTCTACGACACGTTGATAACAGGAAGTAGCAGTAGGAGGAGTTGTAGTTCTATCTGAAGTGTTTCTCTGCAGACACGTTGATAACAGGAAGTAGCAGTAGGAGGAGTTGTAGTTCTATCTGAAGTGTTTCTCTACAGACACGTTGATAACAGGAAGTAGCAGTAGGAGGAGTTGTAGTTCTATCTGAAGTGTTTCTCTGCAGACACGTTGATAACAGGAAGTAGCAGTAGGAGGAGTTGTAGTTCTAACTGAAGTGTTTCTCTGCAGACGTTGATAACAGGAAGTAGCAGTAGGAGGAGTTGTAGTTCTATCTGAAGTGTTTCTCTGCAGACACGTTGATAACAGGAAGTAGGAGTAGGAGGAGTTGTAGTTCTAACTGAAGTGTTTCTCTGCAGACGTGGTGATAACAGGAAGTAGCAGTAGGAGGAGTTGTAGTTCTAACTGAAGTGTTTCTCTGCAGACACGTTGATAACAGGAAGTAGCAGTAGGAGGAGTTGTAGTTCTATCTGAAGTGTTTTCTCTGCAGACACGTTGATAACAGGAAGTAGGAGTAGGAGGAGTTGTAGTTCTATCTGAAGTGTTTCTCTGCAGACACGTTGATAACAGGAAGTAGCAGTAGGAGGAGTTGTAGTTCTATCTGAAGTGTTTCTCTACAGACACGTTGATAACAGGAAGTAGCAGTAGGAGGAGTTGTAGTTCTATCTGAAGTTTTTCTCTGCAGACACGTTGATAACAGGAAGTAGCAGTAGGAGGAGTTGTAGTTCTATCTGAAGTGTTTCTCTGCAGACACGTTGATAACAGGAAGTAGCAGTAGGAGGAGTTGTAGTTCTATCTGAAGTGTTTCTCTGCAGACACGTTGATAACAGGAAGTAGCAGTAGGAGGAGTTGTAGTTCTAACTGAAGTGTTTCTCTGCAGACGTGGTGATCTCCACCGCCTGCCACCCGACAGAAAACATCATTGCTTCAGCCGCGCTGGAAAACGACAAAACCATCAAACTGTGGAGGAGTGACTGTTAGACGAATCCAGATCCAGACCCTGACCCTGAACCAGAACCAGAACCTGATCCAGAAGCTGATCCAGACCCAGAACCAGACCCTGAACCAGAACCAGAACCAGACCCTGATCCAGACCCTGACCCTGATTCAGAAGCTGATCCAGATCCAGACCCTGAACCAGAACCCATTGTCACTGAGATCCACCGTCCCGTCTTCTCTCCACAAAGCAAAGGGAGGTTTGTTGGAACAAAGCTCCAGCTGAAACTAGTTTGTTTTAGTTTGAAGAGACTTCCTCTGAAAGACTTTGAAACTAAAGCCACATCGTTCTTGATGTTGCTGTTGGTGAATTAATTTATATTTGATGACAGTTGTGAGATATTGGTCTTTGTGTGCTTGTTTATTGAAGACTTTAATTTATGAAGAGACCTTATTTGATTTCTCGAACAGAATCTTTTGTTTGTTCCTAAAATATAAATAAATATTATGTTTGAATTATTTTCTCTGATGATTCTCCCCTCTCTTGTTTAAATGTTCCTATAGACCAGGGGTACTCAAACTTTTTAATTAAAGGTCCACTTGTGAACTTTATACAAGGTCACTGGTCCGGATCAATGCCAGTAAAGTGAATGCATTTTGCATGATAGGTCCCCTTTAAAGAATATGAGAGACAGAGAGAATGTGTCTGTGTGGCGTTCACTGACTCTCTGAGTCGTGGGAACAAACGGTTTCTTCTGTTCTCCTCGGGTAATTATAAATAAAGATTTTTAATTATGAGCTGTTCGTTATTTACAGAATTTCAGAAAAGGGTAACATTTTGAGAAAAGGAAGCACAATTTAAAGATTTTTGAGAAAAAAGTCCTAATTTTCGAGAATTTTTTTAAGATTTGTGAAAAATTCAGATTTTTGGGGGAAAAGTCTGAAAATCAGAATTTTACGATTTTGAGAAAAGAGTCTGAATTTTGAGATTTTGTGAAAAAAGTCTGAATTTGGTGGAAAAAGTCTGAATTTTGAGAAAAGAAGTCAGATTTTTGAGATTTTGAGAAAGGTGATATTTTTAAGAAGAAAGTCACATTTTGATAGAAAAGTAATATTTTCAAGATTTTGAGAAAAGGTCAGATTTTTAAGAGAAAAAGTCAGATTTTCGAGATTTTGAGAATAAGTGAGAATTTTGAGAAAAAGTGAGAATTTCGAGAAAACAATTAATAATAATTAAAAAGAAGCACAATTTAAAGATTTTGTGAAAAAGTCCTAATTTCGAGAATTGTTTTTAAGTTTTTGTGAAAAATTCAGAATTTTGAGATTTTGGGGAAAAGTCAGATTCTTTTGGAAATAAATAGATTTTTTTTAATAAAGTCAGAAAAAAAGTCTGATTTTGAGATTTTGTGAAAAAAGTCTAAATTTTGAGATTTAGATTTAGAATAATTCTCACTGACTTAACCTGTCAGGGTTAGCTATACAGATGGAGCATCTTATTTCAGACTCCAGCTTACTGCTTCCTGCCTACTACCTGCCAGTTACCTGCCTAAGACCTGCCAAAGACCAGTATCTGGGAATGTTAAGCCCTCCCACTATTTTCCAAGAGGGCGTTGCCAGATTTTCAATTTCAGGATTTAACCAGGAGATGGCGCTTCCTTCACAGAAACAGGAAGACAGCTTTTCATGGACTTTCAGTTTTGTTTAGAAGAGCATTTGAACACATCAATATTTGATCAAATAAAGTATATCTAATCTTGTAATTCAATAATATATAGTCTTTATATATTAAATAACTTTACACTTGGTAAAAAAATCCTGAGTGAGGCTTTCATAAATTGCATTTAGCTGACGCTTTTATCCAAAGCGACTTACTATTTAATAAATGATAAATGATTATTCATAACAAATATGAGTGATGTGTGATTATTATTCATGCTATATACTGATATAGGGCTAAGTAAGCAATCAATCCTGCAAATTAACCCTTAGTTGTTCAATATATTTATTCAGACAATGTGAGTAGAAATACAGAAATTCTGCTCCCACCTAAGGCCAACGTTGCAATATTACAACATTTCCCTAAAAACTTACCAAAACGTCTTTCATTTCTGCTCCAGAGGCCAGGGGTTAAATTGGGATTTGATATGTGGGGGGGCTCTGTTAGAAGGTGCGACGGGGGGGGGAGAGAGTTAGACGCTCGTGAATTGTCAACGGGGGGAAGGAACACACGTTCACTAAGCCGAAAAAACTATATCCGGTCACAGTGATCTGCTATTTTAAAGTAAATTCAACACATATCGACCCTAAATATAGCATATATTAAGAACGAGAAAGTGTTAACATCGTTTTTTGTAAACATATGACAAATGTGCGAGGGTGATGACATCAGAGCATCGTCCTATGGGCTTAGCCCCGGACAGGTACAACAGGTATTCACTCAGAGGGGGGTAGGTACTAAATGCCACCCATTTACATGTAGGCAAACAGTCAAAAATCAACATACAGTAGGGGGGTGGGGGATGGTGAACGTATGTGGGACACTGAAAAGTCTATGTTAAAAAGCCTCAGTCACCTTAATTCATGTAATAAAAACATCTCAGGTCAGTAACACTGAAAGCTAAATGTGCAATACCATGTTCAGCTATGTTACTATTTATAATGTTATTGTTGTTACAACAGAAGATGTTTTTCTTTATATTGAAGTTAAATGCATCAATCTGGTGCACTTTGAGGTCAAAATTAAGAGATTTATGGATACCGCTGGAAAAAGCTGCATATGCCGAGCCTGTACGTAGCGCTGTAACTTCCTCCACAAAAGCAGCCTTCTGTTTATTCAACGTGGTGGGGGCCGAGGGAACCGGGCAGAGTTTTTCGCCGGTCAACGTGTGTGAAAGTTTAAATCTTCCTTATTGAGCTTTAAAACAAATGAATAACGACTATATATAATAATAAAATAAACACCGGCTGTTGTTATGCCTGCTGTAACGTTAAATTACTCCGTTCTCCGCTTAAGTAATTATGCCGTTACAAGCTTCATAGTTGTATTTATCATCTAAATTTGCCGAAACAAGTTTAATATTCTGAAAGCCAAGACTTTGTTTATTTGAAATCAGATGAAAACAAACTGTAACGGACCCTGCCGTGTTATCTATGATTACTATGCCTTACTGTACATTCATAATTTCAGCCGGAGGGAGGGGGCGGCGCTGCGGAGGAACTATTACAGCTGTTATAAAGCATTAAATAAAAAGTCAAGTGTCTAGTGACTATTTCTCTTAGCGGATGCATGTCAATTTAAATCAATACAACTATTTTTTAAATCAATAAAAATTTTCTAAATCCATAAAAGCATTTCAATTAAGATTGGGAGTCATGTCGTTACTTTGTTGAGAATGTGGCCATGTAATAAGCGGATAATTTGCAGCGACTTGGTC
Source organism: Trematomus loennbergii (assembly GCA_012861695.1). NCBI lineage: Eukaryota > Metazoa > Chordata > Actinopteri > Perciformes > Nototheniidae > Trematomus > Trematomus loennbergii. The sequence goes on along the minus strand of JAAOOA010002684.1, from coordinate 25,828 downwards.
ATTGTGGGGAAAAATAACACCCAGGGATCCTGATCGTTTCAATGAAGTTGAATAAGAATATTCATATTTGTCAGTGATTTCATGTCAATTCGGCGAACATAAACATAAATGATCGTGGTGAAGATGATGAAAATTAGGATTAAAAATCGAGAGCCGGCTGCATTTCCTCTCGTTCGTTTTTTTCGACTAAACAACATTATTTTGTTAAATAACAACATGGTGATGTTTTGTAAATGATTACATGTCTTATTTAGCACAGACTATGATCCTATCCGTGACATATGGATCTTAACAAAGATCCGCTATACATTAGTACCAGACATACTGTACATCCAGCTTACTGTGTCGAAGTTGATTTCACATGAGCTCCAGTGTGGAACCCCACTGCACCCCCTGGTGGATCAATGATCCATTGCAGCTGGCTTCACAATAATTAAATGTATTTATCACGGGGGCGGTATCAAGTCAGACTGGGGGCCGGCTCTTCATCACGAACCGATCACGGGCCGATCACGGACCAATCACGGACCAATCACGACCCTCGCGTTTCAAACTGTCTGAAATAAGATGCTCCATCTGTAGAATTGTAATCAATATCTGTTAATCCAGCTCGCCATAGTTTGCTTAAAGGGGACCTATCATGGAAAATGCACTTTGTGATGTCTTTTACATAAATATGTCCCCGGTGCATCGGGGAACTCACGCAGCGTCAGAAAATAAAACCCTTTCTCTTTTCCTCCGTACCCAAATCTCTAAAAACGGGGGTACAACTGGAATAGAGGGGTATGAGGGATTTCTAAAATGCATGATCTGTTTGTATTTTGAGAAAAACTTCATAGACATGTTTTTATATATTTTTACATATCTGAGACCCATAATATATGCCTGAAAATAGCATGATAGGAGACCTTTAATATGTATTGTGTTAGATTTCAGCGCTATCGTACTTCATGGAAGAAACACAATGCTGTTTGTTTGTGTATTTAATAAAAACTAAAGTTGCAGCATTGTAAGTGGACAGTCGCACCTCCGAAATATATAAGAAATACTTCACAACCAAAACCCTCATCGGTTACCCCCGATTTATTTAGATAAGTTAGAGTTAGTTAGAGCTGGTTAGTTTTGATAGACCTTCAAATCAGATCAAACAGAGTCACTGACTAACAGATGTTCTTGGGCTTGAGCTTGAGTATGGAGGTAAACAGGAAGCGTGACGGTGTCAACAGGAAGCGTGACGGTGTCAACAGGAAGCGTGACGGAGTAACAGGAAGCGTGACGGTGTAAACAGGAAGTGACGGAGGTTAACAGGAAGCGTGACGGAGTAACAGGAAGCGTGACGGTGTTAACAGGAAGCGTGACGGTGTTAACAGGAAGCGTGACGGAGGTAAACAGGAAGCGTGACGGAGGTAAACAGGAAGCGTGACGGAGGTAAACAGGAAGCGTGACGGAGGTAAACAGAAGCGTGACGGTGTCAACAGGAAGCGTGACGGTGTTAACAGGAAGCGTGACCGTGTTAACAGGAAGCGTGACGAAGGTAAACAGGAAGCGTGACGGTGTCAACAGAAGCGTGACGGTGTTAACAGGAAGCGTGACGGAGGTAAACAGGAAGCGTGACGGAGGTAAAGGAAGCGTGACGGGTAAACAGGAAGCGTGACGGAGGTAAACAGGAAGCGTGACGGTGTCAACAGGAAGCGTGACGGTGTTAACAGGAAGCGTGACCGTGTTAACAGGAAGCGTGACGAAGGTACAGGAAGCGTGACGGTGTCAACAGGAAGCGTGACGGTGTTAACAGGAAGCGTGACGAAGGTAAACAGGAAGCGTGACCGTGTTAACAGGAAGCGTGACGAAGGTAAACAGGAAGCGTGACCGTGTTAACAGGAAGCGTGACGAAGGTAAACAGGAAGCGTGACGGTGTTAACAGGAAGCGTGACGGTGTTAACAGGAAGCGTGACGGAGGTAAACAGGAAGCGTGACCGTGTTTAACAGGAAGCGTGACGAAGGTAAACAGGAAGCGTGACGGTGTCAACAGGAAGCGTGACGGTGGGTTAACAGGAAGCGTGACGGAGGTAAACAGGAAGCGTGACGGAGGTAAACAGGAAGCGTGACGGTGTCAACAGGAAGCGTGACGGTGTTAACAGGAAGCGTGACGAAGGTAAACAGGAAGCGTGACGGTGTTAACAGAAGCGTGACGAAGGTAAACAGGAAGCGTGACGGTGTCAACAGGAAGCGTGACGGTGTTAACAGGAAGCGTGACGAAGGTAAACAGGAAGCGTGACCGTGTTAACAGGAAGCGTGACGAAGGTAAACAGGAAGCGTGACGGTGTCAACAGGAAGCGTGACCGTGTTAACAGGAAGCGTGACGGAGGTAAACAGGAAGCGTGACCGTGTTAACAGGAAGCGTGACGGAGGTAAACAGGAAGCGTGACGGAGGTAAACAGGAAGCGTGACCGTGTTAACAGGAAGCGTGACGAAGGTAAACAGGAAGCGTGACGGTGTCAACAGAAGCGTGACGGTGTTAACAGGAAGCGTGACGGAGGTAAACAGGAAGCGTGACGGAGGTAAACAGGAAGCGTGACGGAGGTAAACAGGAAGCGTGACCGTGTTAACAGGAAGCGTGACGGTGGTAAACAGGAAGCGTGACGGAGTAAACAGGAAGCGTGACCGTGTTAACAGGAAGCGTGACGGTGTAAACAGGAAGCGTGACGAAGGTAAACAGGAAGCGTGACGGTGTTAACAGGAAGCGTGACAAAGGTAAACAGGAAGCGTCACGGAGTAAACACACGGGACCAGGCGTCTGCCGTTCCAACCCAGGTCAGATGTAACCACGCCCACTTCCACATCAAAGTCTTTACTGTAGGGTATTTTTATTATATGTACAGCACTTTGGCTCGACCAAAATCGTTTAAAAATGTGCTATATAAATAAACTTGATTTGATTTGATTTGAAGCAGTCTGCAGCTGATGGCTAAACGTTCTTACTCTCCGTCTCAGAGGATATTAAACATTCTGCCTCAGACGGCTATAGAGTTGTTGACATGGTTCTGTTCATACGTCCATGATGCAGAGCTACGTTAATGCAGAAGTGGTTACATCTCAACTGGGCTGGTCCAGCTCATGGTGCTGATGGAGATGAGGGAGGTCCAGCTCATGGTGCTGATGGAGATGAGGGTCAGGTCCAGCTCATGGTGCTGATGGAGATGAGGGTCCAGTCCAGCTCATGGTGCTGATGGAGATGAGGGTCAGGTCCAGCTCATGGTGCTGATGGAGAGGAGGGTCAGGTCCAGCTCATGGTGCTGATGGAGAGGAGGGTCTGGTCCAGCTCATGGTGCTGATGGAGATGAGGGTCCAGTCCAGCTCATGGTGCTGATGGAGAGGAGGGTCTGGTCCAGCTCATGGTGCTGATGGAGATGAGGGTCCAGTCCAGCTCATGGTGCTGATGGAGATGAGGGTCAGGTCCAGCTCATGGTGCTGATGGAGATGAGGGTCAGGTCCAGCTTATGGTGCTGATGGAGAGGAGGGTCAGGTCCAGCTCATGGTGCTGATGGAGAGGAGGGTCTGGCAGGTGGAGGCGTCCAGCCACACTGACTCCACCAGGCTGAAGTGCAGGAAGCCCAGAGCGAAGCCACAGCCCACATCAGACAGGTGGTGTTTACCCAGAAGCACCCGGGACACGCCCACCAGAATAGCCCACAGGTAGAGCAGGATCCTGAGGGGCACCTGGGGAGGGGGATGGGGGTTACTGCAGGAGCTGTGGGAATGACTCCTAAAACCCTGCCATGAGTCAGCAGTATAATTATAATAATACATTGGATTTTTATAGCGCTTTTCCTAATGCAAAAAATAACAACTCATGAGTCAGCGACCCTGACCTGAGTCAGCATTATGAGTCCTATACCCTGACATGAGTCAGCATTATGAGTCCTAAACCCTTACCTGAGTCAGCATTATGAGTCCTAAACCCTGACATGAGTCAGCATTATGAGTCCTATACCCTGACATGAGTCAGCATTATGAGTCCTAAACCCTGACATGAGTCAGCATTATGAGTCCTATACCCTGACATGAGTCAGCATTATGAGTCCTAACCCTGACATGAGTCAGCATTATGAGTCCTATACCCTGACATGAGTCAGCATTATGAGTCCTAAACCCTGACATGAGTCAGCATTATGAGTCCTAAACCCTGACATGAGTCAGCATTATGAGTCCTAAACCCTGACCTGAGTCAGCATTATGAGTCCTAAACCCTGACATGAGTCAGCATTATGAGTCCTATACCCTGACTGAGTCAGCATTATGAGTCCTAAACCCTGACCTGAGTCAGCATTATGAGTCCTAAACCCTGACATGAGTCAGCATTATGAGTCCTAAACCCTGACATGAGTCAGCATTATGAGTCCTAAACCCTGACCTGAGTCAGCATTATGAGTCCTAAACCCTGACATGAGTCAGCATTATGAGTCCTATACCCTGACATGAGTCAGCATTATGAGTCCTAAACCCTGACATGAGTCAGCATTATGAGTCCTAAACCCTGACCTGAGTCAGCATTATGAGTCCTAAACCCTGACATGAGTCAGCATTATGAGTCCTATACCCTGACATGAGTCAGCATTATGAGTCCTAAACCCTGACATGAGTCAGCATTATGAGTCCTAAACCCTGACATGAGTCAGCATTATGAGTCCTAACCATGAGTCAGCAGTTGATGAGGTAAGGACTCACAGCCAGCACCAGGTGATTCAGCAGGAATTTGGACACGAGGATGGCTCTGCTGGCGTGGGCTGCTGGGAAAGAATACGTATCCATGGCGATGTAGTCCAGAAACCCTGGAGGGAGATCCCAGGGTCCTCGACGTTTAAATAACTTCTGTAACCCGGCAACCGTCATCAGATCCAGGACCAGAGCTGAGAGACAGGTGAGAGACAGACAGGTGAGAGACAGGTGAGAGACAGACAGACAGACAGACAGACAGAGAGACAGACAGACAGACAGACAGACAGACAGACAGAGAGAGAGACAGACAGACAGACAGACAGACAGAGAGACAGACAGGTGAGAGACAGACAGACAGACAGACAGAGAGACAGAGAGACAGACAGACAGAGAGACAGACAGACAGACAGACAGACAGACAGGTAGAGACAGACAGACAGACAGACAGACAGAGAGACAGAGAGACAGACAGACAGACAGACAGACAGGTGAGAGACAGACAGACAGACAGACAGACAGAGAGACAGACAGGTGAGAGACAGACAGACAGACAGACAGAGAGACAGAGAGACAGAGAGACAGACAGACAGACAGACAGACAGGTGAGAGACAGACAGAGAGACACACAGACAGACAGACAGAGAGACAGACAGACAGACAGACAGACAGACAGACAGTGAGAGACAGACAGACAGACAGACAGACAGAGAGACAGAGAGACAGACAGACGACAGACAGACAGGTGAGAGACAGACAGACAGACAGACAGAGAGACAGACAGACAGACAGACAGACAGACAGACAGACAGACAGGTGAGAGAGAGACAGGTGAGAGACAGGTGAGAGAGAGACAGGTGAGAGACAGACAGACAGGTGAGAGACAGGAAGACAGACAGGTGAGAGACAGACAGACAGGTGAGAGACAGACAGACAGGTGAGAGACAGACAGACAGACAGTCAGACAGACAGACAGACAGCCTGTCTCACCCATCAGCAGGTTGATCATCACTTCCTGTCCAGCTGCTGTGTTGCTGCTCCAGAGGCTGATCACTGAGATGAGGATCCACGGCAGGAAGTGCCCGCTGAGAGCCAGCAGCCTCACCATGGAGCTCAGAGGGTTCCCACCTGTCTGTTTGCCACCTGTCTGTCTCCCCACGCAGACAGACAGGCGCTTGGACAGGCTGATGTCGATTGCCAGCAGAGAGTTGATGGCGATGCCTCGTAGAGACGGATTGAGCTGCATGCAGTCCTGCTCGGGCAATCGCTCCTCCTTCACCCCCCCATTAGGAGCTCCTTCTGAGGGTCTGAGGCACAGAGGAGAGGTTATTTATTCACAGCTGCTTTTAACACAAGGCAACTGGACATGTATGTGTACCACAGACGGTACTCTAGCTTCAACAGCGTTAGGGTTCTTTAATACATGCATGCAGGGCTGGACTGGCACCTTCGCGGAGGGCCTACGAGCCTTTTGGGCCGACTCAAATTCATATTTATTTTTTCTGACGGCCATTCAGGTACATCCTGTTGGTGTCCCCCCCACTTTCAAATGGGTTTCTATTATGTTTTAATCGCACGCCGTCATCGCCACAGAGGAGCACACAGTGTCCTTCAAGCTCAGCTCTGTGTCTGTGGCACAAGCGCATTTTGTGTGAGTGAGCGAGAGAGAGAGAGGAGAGCGCACCAGTACCAGGGATTGTTGTTGTTAGCTTCTGGTGCTAGCTAGGAGTTAACGGATATAAAGAGCTGTTTCTACAACAAGGTGTAGCCCTCTCCTGTCAGACTGAGAGGCTGATAACTACAGCTCAGACTGAGAGGCTCTGATATCTACAGCTCAGACTGAGGGGCTCTGATATCTACAGCTCAGACTGAGAGGCTCTGATAACTACAGCTCAGACTGAGAGGCTCTGATAACTACAGCTCAGACTGAGAGGCTCTGATAACTACAGCTCAGACTGAGAGGCTCTGATAACTACAGCTCAGACTGAGAGGCTCTGATAACTACAGCTCAGACGGAGAGGCTCTGATAACTACAGCTCAGACTGAGAGGCTCTGATAACTACAGCTCAGACTGAGAGGCTCTGATAACTACAGCTCAGACTGAGAGGCTCTGATAACTACAGCTCAGACTGAGAGGCTCTGATAACTACAGCTCAGACTGAGAGGCTCTGATAACTACAGCTCAGACTGAGAGGCTCTGATAACTACAGCTCAGACTGAGAGACTCTGATAACTACAGCTCAGACTGAGAGGCTCTAATAACTACAGCTCAGACTGAGAGGCTCTGATAACTACAGCTCAGACTGAGAGGCTCTGATAACTACAGCTCAGACTGAGAGGCTCTGATAACTACAGCTCAGACTGAGAGACTGATAACTACAGCTCAGACGGAGAGGCTCTGATAACTACAGCTCAGACTGAGAGGCTCTGATAACTACAGCTCAGACTGAGAGGCTCTGATAACTACAGCTCAGACTGAGAGACTGATAACTACAGCTCAGACGGAGAGGCTCTGATAACTACAGCTCAGACTGAGAGGCTCTGATAACTACAGCTCAGACTGAGAGGCTGATAACTACAGCTCAGACTGAGAGGCTCTGATAACTACAGCTCAGACTGAGAGACTCTAATAACTACAGCTCAGACTGAGAGGCTCTGATAACTACAGCTCAGACTGAGAGGCTCTGATAACTACAGCTCAGACTGAGAGGCTCTGATAACTACAGCTCAGACTGAGAGGCTCTGATAACTACAGCTCAGACTGAGAGGCTCTAATAACTACAGCTCAGACTGAGAGGCTCTGATAACTACAGCTCAGACTGAGAGGCTCTAATAACTACAGCTCAGACTGTGAGGCTCTGATAACTACAGCTCAGACTGAGAGGCTCTGATAACTACAGCTCAGACTGAGAGGCTCTGATAACTACAGCTCAGACTGAGAGACTCTGATAACTACAGCTCAGACTGAGAGGCTCTAATAACTACAGCTCAGACTGAGAGGCTCTGATAACTACAGCTCAGACTGAGAGGCTCTGATAACTACAGCTCAGACTGAGAGGCTCTGATAACTACAGCTCAGACTGAGAGACTGATAACTACAGCTCAGACGGAGAGGCTCTGATAACTACAGCTCAGACTGAGAGGCTCTGATAACTACAGCTCAGACTGAGAGGCTCTGATAACTACAGCTCAGACTGAGAGACTGATAACTACAGCTCAGACGGAGAGGCTCTGATAACTACAGCTCAGACTGAGAGGCTCTGATAACTACAGCTCAGACTGAGAGGCTCTGATAACTACAGCTCAGACTGAGAGACTGATAACTACAGCTCAGACGGAGAGGCTCTGATAACTACAGCTCAGACTGAGAGGCTCTGATAACTACAGCTCAGACTGAGAGGCTGATAACTACAGCTCAGACTGAGAGGCTCTGATAACTACAGCTCAGACTGAGAGACCTCTAATAACTACAGCTCAGACTGAGAGGCTCTGATAACTACAGCTCAGACTGAGAGGCTCTGATAACTACAGCTCAGACTGAGAGGCTCTGATAACTACAGCTCAGACTGAGAGGCTCTGATAACTACAGCTCAGACTGAGAGGCTCTAATACTACAGCTCAGACTGAGAGGCTCTGATAACTACAGCTCAGACTGAGAGGCTCTAATAACTACAGCTCAGACTGTGAGGCTCTGATAACTACAGCTCAGACTGAAAGGCTCTGATAACTACAGCTCAGACTGAGAGGCTCTGATAACTACAGCTCAGACTGAGAGAGATAACTACAGCTCAGACTGAGAGGCTCTGATAACTACAGAATATCTTCCCGTGGAGCATGAAGCCCAGGGGCCTACGGAGATCGGGGGCCTATCATGAGCAATAAAAAAATTAAAAATACACAAACACACACACGTATACACACACACACTCGTGAGCTTCCCCAGACCAGTAATCCAAACGAAAATATCTTCCCTCCATACTATTTTGATCATTTGCTCCGCTAATCAATCAGATCGATGGATTCCAGAGTTTTTCTCAAAAATGATGACTCAGTCAGTGGGCACCACTTAGCAGCCAATCAGAATGAGAATATGTTTAACATGTGACTTATTCAAATTGCGAGTGATTGAGTGACAGATGAAGAGACGAAAAGGTTTGAGAGTGGCGCTCGAGAGGAAAAGGAGTTTCGAGACAAGCAGCTATTACAAAAAATGCAGAAGCTTACAGGTTATTTTAAACCGGACAGATTAGTTCTGTACCGAGCGGCAGCGGTGCGGCCGCGGGGCCTCGGAGCCAAGTAGCCCGTCTGGTTCTGATAGCGATGGAGTAGCGGGAGAGGAAAAACAGACAGGAGGGACATTATCTGTTGGAGGAGATGGAGAGGACGACGAGGAGGGGAGCCAACGGCAACCGGACAAATACATGAGGGAGGTCCGATACGTCACTCATCTGGAGGAGAGGACCAGGCGCGCGTAGAGCAAGTGGAAAGTGCGATCACAGATTCTGCCGAGGCTATAAATGACTTTGATTTGTTGTTTAAATAGGGGGCCTACACAACCAGCCCCAGGGCCTGGTGGCAGGTTAAGGCGGGCTTGCCTACAGGATGTGAGGTCCACCCAAATAAAACAGTTCGCATGGTTAGGATACTAAATAAGTTTGCACACGTATGATATACAATACAGTATGTCCATATGTTTCTGTTTGGGTAGTAGATTGGTCTATATAGGAGTTAACATTCATTATTTACATTTCATAGTGTATTATTTGGAGTCTATAGTAATAGGACAATACATCAAATAAGTAAAAACAAACTAAGTGGAAATACATTAACTGTGAACATTTTCCACTGCTTCCAAAGATGCTCTCATTGTTGGCTCTAAGAAAGAATCAGAAGGAAGGACAGCCTTTTCTGAGACATATTTTAGAACTCTTCTTTCTGGAAGAATGTGTCATTCTGGCATTATTATAACTTCTGATCACCACAGTCCCTACATGTTAGTAGAAAGGCAGGAAATGGGATTAAAATCAAGATCATTTTTCTGGCAGAGGACCCCCAGACCCCCCCCCCCACTTCTCAACCAAGTTACACCTCTATAGCTTTGAGTGCACTGACGGTAAGCATGTTCCTCTGGTCAGGAGCCGCTGCTGTGTTTCTGTTTCTGATTGTGGGCCGGTCTGGGCCGGTCTGGGCCGGTCTGGGCGGCCTGGGCCGGTCTGGGCCGTCTGGGCCAAAGGCCGAATGTCTCTCCCAGTCCAGCCCTGCATGCATGGACCCCCCGGTGCAGAGCCTCTTACCTGGCCCCCCCATCCTCCTGATGACCCCCCCCCCTCCTCCTCGGATCCGGCTCCTTGCGGGGGGGCTGGTTCAGGGATGAACTCGGGCCGGGTCAGGACGTTGGTCCGGTCTCTGAGACGGGACATGTTCCTCTGAGGAGAGACGAGGAGACTCTGAGATAAAATTAGAGAGACATAGATATACATAGATCAGCTGTCAGCTGCTGGAGACACACCACACACACACACACACACACAACACACACACCACACACACACACACACACACACAACACACACCACACACACACACACACACACACACACAACACACCACACACCACACACACACACACAACACACACACACACACACACACACACACACACACACACACCACACACACAGTGTCACATGTCAGAGGTCAGTTTCCTGCTCGGGTCGTGATGCAGTATTATAATTATAACCAATTATTTAAAGTATTATTATATTATGTTTTATTAAAGGAACATATTTTTAAATATACTTTATATTATCCTATGTTTCATTTTAATACCTAATTATGTTTCGTGATTTAATTTAATTTTATAAATATATGTGTTAAACTATATTATGATTTGTTATATTGAATTATGATGCTTTCAGTTTAAATATGTTATTATATTAACTCTATAAAATATTATATTATGGTCAGGCTCTTCATATAGAATATCATCAGCTCACATTCTGATCTAAATACAGAACACACACACACACACACACACACCACACACACACACACACACACACACACACACACCCACACACCACACACACACACACACACACACACACACACACACACACACACACACACACACACACACACACACACACACACACACACACACACACACACACACACACACACACACATTAAAGCAAATACAGTTAATGTGATTAATACAAACTGAACTTAGCCACTGAAACAAACACATCAATACAAATAGCTACTGAACAAAGAAGTGTACCTTACAGTTACTGAAATAAATACCAATTACTGTATTTTACGCAATTACTTTATCCTGTCTTTGTCTTTTGGAACCCATGTTAATTGTCCCCCCTCAGTAAGTATCTGGCCCCCCAGCAGCCCTGGTCTCGGACCGCCTCTGGGGATAAACCCGGCCCGCCGCTGCAGTTCCCCGGCCCGCCGCTGCGAGTCGCTGTCCTGATCACACCGCAGCAGAGCAGAAGAAGAAGGAGAAGGAGCAGCAGCTGAAGCTGTTTACCGGAGGATCCTCTCCCGTTACCGGAGGTCTTATGGCGGCCCGCCAAGCGCTGCAGGTGCACCTGGACCTGCTGTCTCAGCCCTGCCGTGCGCTGCACATCCTGCTGGCGTGCACGCGCCTCCCGCACACCGTCCGGCACGTGGCGCTGCGGAGAGGTCAGATCAAAGGGTTTCTGAAACATTTACAGACTTTATATAAAGTGAAGTGTCTTTAATGTAAACTCAAGCGTTGTGTCCTGAGAACATCTGTATCATTCAGATCTCAGTGTGTCAGACTGACCTCTGAACCCTCAGTTCAGAGACCTCTGACTCAGAGGTCTCTGAACCTCTGAGGGGTCAAAGGTCTCCAGGACAGAGGTCTCATACCTGCTTAATAAATAACTTTCCTAACACTGCTCAGTACAAAGCTCAAACTAAACTCCAGGAGACGATGGGACATCTAAAGACAAGATCTTTATTTACATCTCTTTAAAGACTCTCTGACAGCTTTGATTTCAAACTCAACTCAACTCTCTTAAACTGAGACGCTTCATGTGCTCAAAGCTTCATAAAGATAGAGAAGAACATGTGAAACTAGAGGCTGTGTTTTCAGATCAAATATCAGCCGGACGGTGAGTGCCCCCCCGCTCAGGTCTCTATAGAGCGGAGCAGGGACCCTGCAGGGTCCAGCAGCTCCCTGCAGGGAGCTGCTGGTCCCTGCAGGGAGCTGCTGGACCCTGCAGGGAGCTGCTGGACCCTGCAGGGAGCTGCTGGTCCCTGCAGGAGCTGCTGGTCCTGCAGGGAGCTGCTGGTCCCTGCAGGGAGCTGATGGTCCCTCCAGTCAGTGGCGGCTCCAGAGTATTTGTGTTGGGTAATCTCTGGTAGGGCTAACCCATACAGTGGTGGGGCTCAAGTCAGTATTTGCAATGTAATTACATACACGCTATATCGCCCCCTTGACAGTGAAACGCCACGCGTGAGGTTTAGATTATTTCCTGTCTCAATCAAAATGGAACTGTATGAAATAAACGGCACATTTGTCTTGTAGTAAATAAAAAGGGATCACTGTGCACGTGACGTATGATAGTACACGTTGAAGATCCAATGGGGATACTGAATGGCGGTTCCGATTGATCTCAATCAGTAATGCATGACGCAGACCCAACGTTTCGTTGCTCTGATTGGCTGGAGCTATTCAAATTGCATTCGGAGGCATTTTGATCTGACCGCGGTCCGCGCTGATATTATAACGCCAGAGAATTTCCACACCTTTAGTGAAAACTGGAGTGGTTTCTGTGTGTTTTATGTTCTTCACCGGATCATAATCAGGTTCTTATCTCTTATGTTCCCTCATGTGGTTAGAACCAGACGTTACTGTGTCCCCTGAGACCTCCTATCACCTGAGGCCTGTTCGACGAAGCCGGTTCAACCTAACCTGGATATGTTTGAGTTAGCCGGTTGGCCCAATCCAAAACATACGAGCTCTGGCTAAGCGGTCCTACGACGCTGGTTATCAAGTGGATCGCTCAAGCCAGCCGTGTCTATCTAGTTAGGTGCGCGTTCACATGAAAGGGGTGGTATCTGGCATTCGACCAATCACAAACATGGACAAGCGTACTGACAGCGCAGCGTCATACTTCCTGAATGAAAAGTGAACTTTATATGAGTCAAATATGAAGAAGTTAAACTTTAAACATCCATGACTTAAACACTTATCCAGGATCAAAGCCACATAGCTGCACCTGCAAGGTGAATACAGCTGGTAACAGAGAAAGTGTTTGAATGCGTACATTAACAGGTTTATGAAATCACTGCCCCGTCTAAGACACGATCTGACTTTAATTACATTTGACTCCAGTGTTTCATCAACTTAATGTGTTGCTTAAAATAATACTTCTGCATCCAGTATGTGACACTGTGAGTGTTGCACGGCCAGATACGGCTCAGCTGACTCAGATAAGGAAATATATGATACATTATGATGTGATATGATATGAATGATAATGGGACACATCTACGTCTGCACTCACAGTGCAGCGGACTGTACTTAATGTTACTCTGATCCGTTACTTATGTCGTGGCAGATATTTAAGTAAGCTTTCTTAACGCTAATGTTATAATAGTCAGATTGCTCTGAAGATGGGAGGGGGGATATTCTATTAATGTTCACGTTCACACAGTCAGTGATTTTGCCGGCCGTCTTCCTGCAACGGCAGTTTTTCTGTATTTCCTCTATCCTGTAATATGACTTGATCGCTTTAAACTTTAAGAGCTCTGATTGGTCAGCAGGCGGTGCTTTCACTGAGTTGATCTCTTAGCCTGCAACCTAACCTCCTCCGGACCAGGTTAGCCGCTCAGCATCAGTTACCATGGAGATCTAGCCCGCTAAAAGAGAACCAGCGTCGTAGGACCGGAAACCCAGAGTTTTCTGACTCCTTTAGGAGGATCTTAATTCACTTTCATTAATAACACCTTCACTGAATACTCCCCCCCCCCCCCCCACCCCTCTGTGGTGCGTTCAGGGAACACAGGACTCCAGAGTTCACTGAGATCAACCCAATGCAGAAAGTCCCCGTGATGGTGGACAACGGGTTCATACTCACAGAGAGGTACACACACACACACACACACACACACACACACACACACACACAGACACACACACACCACACACACACACACACACACCCACACACACACCACACACACACACACACACTTTATTATGAAATAAAGGATGGAGATTGTATTGAGTTGTTTCTGCAGTATTATAATTATAATCAATTATTTAAAGTATTATTATATTATGTTTTATTAAAGGAACATATTTTTAAATATACTTTATATTATCCTATGTTTTATTTTAATACCTAATTATGTTTCGTGATATAATCTCATTTTATAAATATATGTTGTTAAACTATATTATGATTTGTTATATTGAATTATGAGGCTTTCAGTTTAAATGTGTGTGTGTGTGTGTGTGTGTGTGTGTGTGTGTGTGTGTGTGTGTGTGTGTGTGTGTGTTGTGTGTGTTTGTGTGTGTGTGTGTGTGTGTGTGTGTGTGTGTGTTGTGTGTGTGTGTGTGTGTGTGTGTGTGTGTGGTGTGGTGTGTGTGTGTGTGTGTGTGTGTGTGTGTGTTGTGTGGTGTGTGTGTGTGTGTGTGTGTTAGTGATGCCTCATCAAGTACCTGGTCAACAAGTACGACGTCCGGATCACTGGTATCCACGGCAACCAGAGAGACGCGCCAGAGTTGATGAATACACGCCTGGCATCACACGCACACCCGGCCCCACGCTGCCAAGGTGTTCATCCTGGAGGTACACACACACACACACACACACACACACACACACACACACACACACACACATCTGTCTGTTGTCTCTTCATATGTCTCCTTGTTGATGGTAGACACATGTCAGACTGGATGTGATACTGAAGTGTTATGGAATATAGTATTATGGTATGTATATGATGGTCTGCCCCCCCCCCCCCCCCCCCGGTGCTCCTCCCGGCTCAGACGGGCTCTCGGTAGAGGAGCAGCGTCTGATAGGAGCTCTCTCTCAGCTGCAGGAGACCCTGGACCAGCTGGAGAGCATGTTCCTGCGCAGGCAGCCCTTCCTCTGCGGCGATGACATCACGGTGGCCGACCTGCTGGCCGTCTGCGAGCTCATGCAGGTCAGCCTCTCATTGGCTCAAGTTACTCTTTAAAACAGCTGCTAGTTATGGGTACTTTTTACTTAAGTACATTTCAAAGCCCATACTTCTTTACTTTTACTTGAGTAAAGAAGTTTAGTGAGTACTTCTACTTTTACCAGAGTATTTTTAAACACCAGTATCTGTACTCCTACTTGAGTGAAGGATGTGTGTTGTTGTGTCTCCTCAGCCGGAGGGGGGGGGGCGGGACATCCTGCAGGATCGCCCCTGCTTCAGCGCTGGAAGAGTCGAGTTCGAGCTGCTGTGGGCGACGCCTTCGACCAGGCGCACGCCGTGCTGTACGCCCTGAGAGACCGGCGCCGCGCCAAGCTGTGACATCACACAGAGAGGCGGGGCCAGCTGACTGAAGGAGACCAATCACCATCCAGAGTCAGACCAGCTTTCATAATGCTTTCTAAGTGCTAACCGTTAGCTTCCCTGCAGATTTCAACTCATTTAATTTGTTAATGAATGAACACCGTTAACAGAAAGTGGCCTTAAAAGTGATTTGTGTTCTCAGCGTTATTATTATCACGTTACCTTTGACCTCCCTGATTATAATTATTGTTATAATATAAAAGCACATAATGGCCTCCATCAGCTCTCAGCTCGGAGATCACATGACCTGTTAATCTGCCTGTAATGTAAATAATTGTCAACCATCAGATTGAATCAACATGTTAATAATAATTATAATCTGATTTCTGTTGTAATCTTGTAAGAGAAATAAAGGTTTGAGATGTTATCGCACTTCTTTATTTCCTGCCTCACAGTCACATGACAGAAACTACAGCAGGAGTTCATCTGATATCATGGTGTAATATATTAATCCTAAATATCAAATCCAACACACTCATTTATCTTCCATGTCTTCTCTCAGGCTAGAACACATCTGATCCACATCCAGGAGTTACCACTAACTGTTGTCTGTGTCCGACAATCAGGATCGTTAAGGCCTCCTGATTCTGTTAGCTGTTAGCTCTGTTAGCTGTTAGCTCTGTTAGCTGTTAGCTCTGTTCTTATCCGTCAGCTCTGTTAGCTATTAGCTCTGTTCGCTATTAGCTCTGTTAGCTATTAGCTCTGTTAGCTATTAGCTCTGTTAGCTATTAGCTATGTTAGCTGTAGCTCTGTTAGCTGTTAGCTGTTAGCTCTGTTCTTATCCGTCAGCTCTGTTAGCTATTAGCTCTGTTAGCTATTAGCTCTGTTAGCTGTTAGCTCTGTTAGCTGTTAGCTCTGTTAGCTGTTAGCTCTGTTAGCTGTTAGCTCTGTTCTTATCTGTCAGCTCTGTTAGCTATTAGCTCTGTTAGCTATTAGCTCTGTTAGCTGTTAGCTCTGTTAGCTGTTAGCTCTGTTCTTATCCGTCAGCTCTGTTAGCTATTAGCTCTGTTAGCTGTTAGCTCTGTCTTATCCGTCAGCTCTGTTAGCTATTAGCTCTGTTAGCTATTAGCTCTGTTAGCTATTAGCTCTGTTAGCTGTTAGCTCTGTTCTTATCTGTCAGCTCTGTTAGCTATTAGCTCTGTTAGCTATTAGCTCTGTTAGCTGTTAGCTGTTAGCTCTTATAGTCCATCAGATATGTGAAATATCTGAAAGATTGTGCTTTTGATGATAAAACATGAACTTTGGCACACTGTTAGAGCATGCCCTAAGGAGGATGTTTGGCTATCGGGCCATCGCATATTTTTCCAGTAGCTTAGGATCTAGCCCCACCTCCTAGGATCTTGATTCTGGTGGCTAATCCTACATTTTCAAGGATGGGGAATGCAGTGGTACTATTCACAACATGCTAATGTAGCTAACTCCATGTATCTGGTATTCAGGGAACAAAATGTATGAAGTAATACATGTTACATAATCTATATGTATATTACAGGTTTTCAACTAAATGCAGAGTTAGTTCTGAAAACACAGTCCAGCACAGTGGCAAAGGGCACTGCACCCCTTTTTGCATCACAGCGGAGGAGTTCACGACAGGCCTGGGTTGCTTCTGGTAATGTGGTCCAGTAAACTTCCATCCACCTGTGGCCTTCCTCTCCCACCCCCAGTCACATGACTTAATGAGCCAGGTCGGGCTGGAGTGCGTTCTGTGTGTGTTTTATCCTCTTCACCCGGGTCATAAACAGGTTCCTTATCGCTTATGTTCCCTCATGTTGTTACTGGTTCCCTGAGACCTCCTATCACCAGGTCCCCAAACCGCCTTCAAAACAAAGCATCATCTCAGATTCATTTAAATTACACTAAGATAAAAGGTAGATTTACAGTAAACAAAAACACAATAAATGTATAACTGTTAAATAGTATAAGCTTTCTGAGCACATGAAGCAGCGTGTTTACATTCAATAAAGTGTAACCTATAATACATCATCACCCAAAACTGCCTTTTGGATGATCTTAATTCACTTTCATTAATAACACCTTCACTGAATACATGTATAACTCTTAAATACCACCTGTCCTGTCCTGTGTTCCCCTGAACGCACCACAGGGGGGGCCCTGTGGTGCGTTCAGGGAACACAGGACTCCAGAGTTCACTGAGATCAATCAATCTCATCTCAATCACGCTGAAGGAAAGAGATATGATTCTACACTGTGTTGAAGTAAACATGTATTGTTTGAACTGTTTATGTAATCACAACGGTTTATGGGTAATCATATATTAGGAATGTTATTCTCACTTTCTACTCACTGACCTAGAGATTCTGTGTTCACACACCAACCTGAGTTCACTCCTAAAAACAGATGTCGTCATTAAGGTCGTAAAGACCTCATTAAATGTATGGAGAGGGTTTGGATGTCTGAGGGGGGGTGGTTTATGTGAAGAGCTCTCATGGGAAGGTGGAGGAGTGGGATCCCCACAGAGAACTTTTGAAACTACAGGAAGATAAGGGAATGCTCTGGTTTTCGGACAAAATTAACATGGGATCACTCCCGTCACTGGACGTACTTCGTCTCACTGGAATAGTAACGGTCATAGTGAATATAAAATCGTCCCCATGTATCCGGCCAATGACGGGAGAGTTTTGAAAGAGACAAAACACTGTTCCATACATTAAAAACACTTAAACAATTAAACAATGTTTACCCAGGATTCAGGCATCTTCCCTGGCTTGTAAAGTGCAGTTATGCGCCTTGGAGGTATTGCACTATTTACAAAATGTATACCCAGGATTCTGACCCCGCAGGAGTCCCCGCGGACTCCCCTGACATTCCTCCATGGTCGAAATCACCCAACTCAACTTTGGTGAGAACCGGGGAAAGGGGTCAAATGTAAAAAAATACGCCCCAAAATAGTGCCTCATAATCGGGTAGAGTCACCTGGAAAGTGCCCTCGCATTCCTCCATGGCTCAAAATGTCGAACTTAAACTATTTTGAGAACCAGGAAAATGTAAAAATACGCCCCAAAATAGTGCCTCATAATCGGGTAGAGTCACCTGGAAAGTGCCCTCGCATTCCTCCATGGCTCAAAATGTCGAACTTAAACTATTTTGAGAACCAGGAAAATGTCAAAAATACGCCCAAAATAGTGCTCATAATCGGGTAGAGTCACCTGGAAAGTGCCCTCGCATTCCTCCATGGCTCAAAATGTCGAACTTAAACTATTTTGAGAACCAGGAAAATGTCAAAAATACGCCCAAAATAGTGCCTCATAATCGGGTAGAGTCACCTGCAAAAGTGCCCTCGCATTCCTCCATGTCGAACTTAAAGTATTGGGAGAACCAGGCTGGGGGGTCTTGAGGCACAAAATTAGGCCTGGCTTGTAAAGTGCAGTTATGCGCCTTGGAGGTATTGCACTATTTACAAAATGTATACCCAGGATTCTGGCCCCTTCCCTGGCTTGTAAAGTGCAGTTGTAAAGTCTTGTTAGAAACTGGTGAATCTGTTTAAATGCAGGCAGCAGAGACACTGCTTTTAGCGGGGTCTCAGAGAGCCAGAAACCCAGGGTACAGCACCTCGCTGTCTTACCCAGAAAACAGGGCTCTGATCAGGGCTAAAGTCTTGTTAGAAACTGGTGAATCTGTTTAAATGCAGGCAGCAGAGACACTGCTTTAGCAGGGTCTCAGAGAGCCAGACACCCAGGGTACAGCACCTCGCTGTCTTACCCAGAAAACAGGGCTCTGATCAGGGCTAAAGTCTTGTTAGAAACTGGTGAATCTGTTTAAATGCAGGCAGCAGAGACACTGCTTTTAGCAGGGTCTCAGAGAGCAGACACCCAGGGTACAGCACCTCGCTGTCTTACCCAGAAAACAGGGCTCTGATCAGGGCTAAAGTCTTGTTAGAAACTGGTGAATCTGTTTAAATGCAGGAGACCTCCAGCAGAAGTCCCTAACAGTGGGACTCTGGTATTTCACAGCTCCAGGAGAGACCAGGGGAAAATCACCTGTCTGTGCCCGCTCACAGACCCCAAAGTACGGACTCATGACCTCCAGCATGGCCCCCTAACAGTGGGACTCTGTTATTTCACAGCTCCAGGAGAGACCAGGGGAAAATCACCTGTCTGTGCCCGCTCACAGACCCCCAAAGTACGGACTCATGACCTCCAGATGGCCCCTAACAGTGGGACTCTGTTATTTCACAGCTCCAGGAGAGACCAGGGGAAAATCACCTGTCTGTGCCCGCTCACAGACCCCCAAAGTACGGACTCATGACCTCCAGAGAAGTCCCTAACAGTGGGACTCTGTTATTTCACAGCTCCAGGAGAGACCAGGGGAAAATCACCTGTCTGTGCCCGCTCACAGAGCCCGAAGACGGACTCATGACCTCCAGATGGCCCCTAACAGTGGGACTCTGTGCATTTCACAGCTCCAGGAGAGACCAGGGGAAAATCACCTGTCTGTGCCCGCTCACAGACCCCCAAAGTACGGACTCATGACCTCCAGGATGGCTCCCTAACAGTGGGACTCTGTGCATTTCACAGCTCCAGAGAGACCAGGGGAAAATCACCTGTCTGTGCCCGCTCACAGAGCCCCGAAGACGGACTCATGACCTCCAGGATGGCTCCCTAACAGTGGGACTCTGTGCATTTCACAGCTCCAGGAGAGACCAGGGGAAAATCACCTGTCTTGCCCGCTCACAGAGCCCAAAGACGGACTCATGACCTCCAGGATGGCTCCCTAACAGTGGGACTCTGTGCATTTCACAGCTCCAGAGAGACCAGGGGAAAATCACCTGTCTGTGCCCGCTCACAGAGCCCCGAAGGACGGACTCATGACCTCCAGCATGTCCCCATAACAGTGGGACCTCCATAACCTTGCACACCCTGAGTCCCCGGGCCCCCACACTTAAGCACTCCCCCACGGACTAAACACAGGTATTCACACCCACCAGAACCTCGTGCCCCTGGTGACCCTAAAGGGGGTGGATTTTGTGGTGCTTCTATGTCCGCCCATCAGCATCCATAGTCGGCCTTCTTCACGCACCACCACCCCTTCTGTTGAGGGTATTCTCGTGCCCCTGGTGACCCTAAAGGGGGTGGATTTTGTGGTGCTTCTATGTCCGCCCATCAGCATCCATAGTCGGCCTTCTTCACGGCACCACCACCCCTTCTGTTGAGGGTATTCTCGTGCCCCTGGTGACCCTAAAGGGGGTGGATTTTGTGGTGCTTCTATGTCCGCCCATCAGCATCCATAGTCGGCCTTCTTCACGGCACCACCACCCCCCTTCTGGGCTGGAGGTTCAAACACTTTAACTTTTGTTCACCCTCCTCTGGCTTACACCTCCTCCGCCAACACTTGAGCGCTCATCACAGGGTTCAGCACCCCGGTGCTGATGGAAAGTGGCACTTTATCTGCCCCTGGTAACCATCAAGGTTATTGTTTTTTTTAATTTTTTTTTTATTTGAACACACACCCTAAAACATCAACCACACACCCTAAAACATCAACTATTTACACGTTGCAGTAACAAAATGACAGTACACACAGACTAAAACATCAACTATTTACACGTACTACTGCTGCTATAACAGTACTACTAAATTTCTTAACCTACGTTTTAAAGTGCAGTTATGCGCCCTGGAGGTGTTGCACTATTAACAAAATGTATGCCCAGGATTCTGGCACCTTCCCTGGCTTGTAAAGTGCAGTTATGCGCCCTGGAGGTGTTGCACTATTAACAAAATGTATGCCCAGGATTCTGGCACCTTCCCTGGCTTGTAAACTGCAGTTATGCGCCCTGGAGGTGTTGCACTATTAACAAAATGTATGCCCAGGATTCTGGCACCTTCCCTGGCTTGTAAACTGCAGTTATGCGCCCTGGAGGTGTTGCACTATTAACAAAATGTATGCCCAGGATTCTGGCACCTTCCCTGGCTTGTAAACGCAGTTATGCGCCCTGGAGGTGTTGCACTATTAACAAAATGTATGCCCAGGATTCTGGCACCTTCCCTGGCTTGTAAAGTGCAGTTATGCGCCCTGGAGTGTACTATTTACAAAATGTATACACTATTATAATAAATTATACACCATATATGTTTAGCGGGATTCAGGGGACCAAAGGCGTCTAATTCTTACGGTGCACCAGGGCAAACAGGTTGAGTCCACGGCCCCTGCCCCATCATCAGGAGTGTCAACCAGCCCCGGTCCCGACTTCATTGGCCTCTTTCCCTCCCGCTTCCGCTTCCGCTGCTGCTGCCGCTCCAATGACCCATCAGGATGATGGAGATGATGGAGCAGTGCTGTTATAGCAGCCCTCTTCGGAGGTCTCCCCATCTGACAGCGGTAGACATCCTTCTGATGATGATGCAGCTGCTGCCGCATCTGATGACGCCCTGAACATGGAGCGGATTCTCAATGCCTCCTTTATTCCCGGCGCATTCGCGTAGAACCGGTCCGCCGTGGTTACGTCGTGACACATAAACCTGGCGAGAATCGACCGGCTTTCTGGATCTTGGTGATGCTTGATATTGTCAGCCAGGGCAGTGCGCAGGATTGTGAAGGTGACGGCTGTTTCTAGCCCAGCATCAGCCCATGCCCTCTTCAAGTGAGCGTTCAGGTTCTTGGAGGCCCGATTCCCCCTTGTGAAAAGGAAGAATTCATTCTGAGGACCCAGCAATACCTTTTTAATCCCCATCCACCGCATGACCCAGCTAAACTCCTCTACTGTAAGCGCCAGCTGTGCTTCGCCATATGTCTTGGCCGTCTTGTGATCCTGCACATGGATGATGTAGCCCTCAGCAGTTCCCCTTATGGCTGCCTCTAAGACCTCACTGTTTTTCATGTTTGCGTACACGCCCGTACGGTGGCCATACAGGAGGCTCCAATGGAGGGTGAGATAGCCATAGAGAAGCTTCTGGGTGGTTGAGGTCGGCGTGCCGGCCATCAGGTCGAGGAGCTCCGGGATGCGCTTCTCAGCGGCCGCCATGGCGGCGAGAAGCTCCGCCTGGCTCGGCAGACGATCCAGTTTGTTCCTCTTCACCTTAAACTGATGTAGAGTGACTGCCTTATTCAAGTGTTTCATGTTGGCTTTCACCTCTCTCATTATGTGGGTCATATCAGACTGGGTGAGCTTGCACCCCCGGGGCTTTGACTCAGACATGTACCCCATGAACTGGTGCACATTCTTCAGGAAGAACTCTGATGTTGTGACTGCCCGGCCCGGCTTTACAATATACTCGCTCCAGCCACGGATCATCTTCATGTTTCTTAGGAACAGCCAGTCTGACAGGCGGTTAACACCATGGGCCATGTATACTATGAAGTTCTTTATCCGGCTGATCTTCGACACAACATTGTCTTTCTGTTTTACTGTCGGAGCGACACCCAAACAATGATCCAAGTATGTCTGAAGGTACGCCTCCATGCTTCTAGGCAACGTGATTTCACGCATGGTATTCCCCCGTCCACACCCAGTGGACCAGTAATTTGAGGGAGAGGGCAAGTCATTAGCCAGCTTAGAGGCACGGGTCTTCCGGCATACAGGGGTCTCGCTACCGGAGGCTACTGCAAACATGACAGTTTCCACCGGGGTCTTCACAGGGGTCTCGCTACCGGAGGCTACTGCAAACATGACAGTTTCCACCGGGGTCTTCACAGGGGTCTCGCTACCGGAGGCTACTGCAAACATGACAGTTTCCACCGGGGTCTTCACAGGGGTCTCGCTACCGGAGGCTACTGCAAACATGACAGTTTCCACCGGGGTCTTCACAGGCGTCTCGCTACCGGAGGAAACTGGTAATATGACAGTCTTCACTGGGCTCTTCACAGGGTTCTTGACCGGTCTCTTTCCACCGGAGGCTACTGCAAGCATTACAGTCTTCACTTGGCTCTTCACAGGGTTCTTTACCGGTGTCTTCCCACCGGAGGCTACTGCAAGCATGACAGTCTTCACCGGGCTCCTCACAGGGGTCCCGCTACCGGAGGTTACTGGGGAATGCATGACAGTCTTCACCGGGGTCTTCACAGGGGTCCCGCTACCGGAGGTTACTGGGGAATGCATGACAGTCTTCACCGGGGTCTTCACAGGGGTCCCGCTACCGGAGGTTACTGGGGAATGCATGACAGTCTTCACCGGGGTCTTCACAGGGGTCCCGCTACCGGAGGTTACTGGGGACTGCATGACAGTCTTCACCGGGGTCTTCACAGGGGTATTGCTGCCTGAGGCTACTGTGTTTATGCCGGAGGTACTTGGGATTGCCAGGCCCTTAAATCGTATACATTCGTCCTCTTCCTCAAGAACAGCAGCACTCTGCTTCCTGGGTTTTAGCTCCTTTTTCAGCCTGGAGCGCAGGGTCTTCACCTCATCATTGAGGGCATCCTTCTGAGCCCTCAATGCCACATTTTCCAGCATCACCTGCCTGCAGTCCTCGTTGTCACACTCGGTATGTGGGGAGAAGGGTGGAGGGTGCCCGGGGTATTCCCCCTCATTGTCTATATCCAATGATGTAGCCATTCCAATGATGGGGTTAGTCTCACGGAGGTCATGGAGCAACTGCAGTGCCACACTATGCTTCAGCCTTGCCATGACCTGCTGTGCCTCATGTCGGGACAACTCAGGGTGGTCATGTTTTACATGACGGTCCAGTCTCTTCCCAGCGTACGAACACCCAGCGATGGGACAGGGTTTGGTCCGAACATTTATCCTTCCACTGGCTATTTTCAGGAGGATTCCCCTCTCCTCCAAGTTCCGCACTGCATGCTTGTGCTTAAGGTGTTTGTTCAATGCCAGATAGAAGAGTCTGCACACCGGGCATTCAGATGACATCCTTACTGAAACACACATAATGAATTTGATCAAAATGATGTTATAGTTCTCCGTTTATATGCGTTAGCGTGAGCGGTGGTTGCGACACTGGGTCCGATGCATCAATTCATGGTGCATGGACGAAGGGAAGTATTGGGTTACCACCGGGTCAGATGGTCCCACTTCCGCACCAACGCGGGGCTGGTGATGGCAACATTGGGTCCGATGCATCCATACATGGTGCCCCGACCATGAGAGGGTTTGGGGTACCCCGGAACCAGGCACCACCCCAGCAGGAAACGGGTTGTATGGTCAAAGGAGGAAAGAGTGATAGAACCGGGGTAAAGCAAAGAAAGTGTCCGACAATAGTGACTTGTGAGGCGGCCAGAGAGTCTGTCATATCTCGGTCCTATCCTCCAGGCAACGCTGTGGCCAAAACTGGGCTAAAAACAAAAAAAAACTAAAAAATATTTCATCCAGGGAAATTTGGGTGAAAATGAAAAAAAAGTACCCAGAAATAGTGCTTCATTAGCCAGCAGCAGTCCCCTGTCGACTCATGTGACATTCCTCCAGGGTTACATAGAACCAGGGTGTGGGGTCCGAGCCATCTCCGAGACATCTCTAGTCCATGTTGATAATGGGGGAAATGTACCCCAAAATAGTCCTTCATTAGCCAGCAGCAGTCCCCTGTCGACTCATGTGACATTCCTCCAGGGTTACATAGAACCAGGGTGTGGGGTCCGAGCCATCTCCGAGACATCTCTAGTCCGTGTTGATAATGGGGGAAATGTACCCCAAAATAGTCCTTCATTAGCCAGCAGCAGTCCCCTGTCGACTCATGTGACATTCCTCCAGGGTTACATAGAACCAGGGTGTGGGGTCCGAGCCATCTCCGAGACATCTCTAGTCCGTGTTGATAATGGGGGAAATGTACCCCAAAATAGTCCTTCATTAGCCAGCAGCAGTCCCCTGTCGACTCATGTGACATTCCTCCAGGGTTACATAGAACCAGGGTGTGGGGTCCGAGCCATCTCCGAGACATCTCTAGTCCGTGTTGATAATGAGGTACCCCCAAAAAAGTGCATCATGACTCAGCAATCATCACACTCAACTTTGGTGAGAACCGGGGAAAGGGGTCAAAATGTAAAAATATACCCCAAAACAGTGCCTCATGACCCCGCAGGAGTCCCCCGCGGACTCCCCTGACATTCCTCCATGGTAATCATCCAACTCAACTTTGGTGAGAACGGGGGGGGTCAAAATGAAAAATATACCCCAAAACAGTGCCTCATGACCCCGCAGGAGTCCCCCGCGGACTCCCCTGACATTCCTCCATGGTGGAAATCATCCAACTCAACTTTGGTGAGAACCGGGGAAAGGGGTCAAAATGAAAAATTGTACCCCAAAATAGTGCCTCATGACCCCGCAAGAGTCCCCCGCGGACTCCCCTGACATTCCTCCATGGTGGAAATCATCCAACTCAACTTTGGTGAACCGGGGAAAGGGGTCAAAATGTAAAAATTATACCCCAAAATAGTGCCTCATGACCCCGCAAGAGTCCCCCGCGGACTCCCCTGACATTCCTCCATGGTGGAAATCATCCAACTCAACTTTGGTGAGAACCGGGGAAAGGGGTCAAAATGGAAAAATTGTACCCCAAAATAGTGCCTCATGACCCCGCAAGAGTCCCCCGCGGACTCCCCTGACATTCCTCCATGGTGG